>PVKM010009360.1:0-37033 GCA_004027735.1 Carollia perspicillata | reverse complement strand
TAACCCAGACAATAGGGACAAACATGGGAACACGCAGATCAGGTAGCAGCTTAGTATAGAATCCAGGTAAGGAACAATGATACCTGAAACTGCAGTGACAGCTAGAGATAGAAAGAAGTGGGCATTACATATGATTAGGGTATCAAGTTTTGTATCCTTCAAAGAGGAAGTAACTTGAAATGGAAAACACGAGTCGGATGGATTCAAAGGATTTATAACCTAGCCTTGAGATGCCCATCAGCTTATCCCCTAGATAAATCTCTCAAGCTCTGTTTCTCAATTCATCTTAAGGAAAATAGGGACAATGTTCAGTAAATGCAAGCACTGATATGGCTTCATATATTAGATTTCCTCACTAATATTATGAAAGGGTTGAAAGGGTTTTGGTGGGTCTGCAGTACTATTAGATTATGATTTAGAAAACCTACCCTCTAAGATGTAACACTCAAATAAGATTTCCAGAAATCCCACTTTATATACTTTTATAAAATAAAGTGGATTTCCAGAAATCCCACTTTATATACTTTCAAATAATCAATATCAGTATTTTCAGTTTTGGTTGTCAGACAACATCTTTGCCATATTTTGTTATTTATTTTCCTGCTGCATTTAGAATGAAACCCCAATTTTTTTCCCACTTAAAGTCAGACTTAATGCTGAATAATAACAATAGAATTATTGTATTTTCATTAAAACACAGAGGATGAAAAGTGACTATTAAAATTATAGTTTGATTTAGTGAAACTACATTTAACTTCAAGTGTTACACATTTCATAACTTCTTGGAAATGTTAAATAGGGATAAGCCTTAATACATGAATATTTTCCACAAGTATTCCCAGTTTCTCCAAGAATTAACTAATTATCTATTTTTAAATGAATTTTTCATTAATTTAGTTCATATTTATTGAGTGTCTACTGTACACCATGTACAAGTATGGTGATCCAGAGGACAACATAGGCCTGTTATTTGGGACAAACATTGCCAGGGAAGTTTTACAAGGAAAAGTAACATTGAAACTAGAAGCAATGCATCTAGGGCTTTTGTAATAAGATATCAAAAACTGGATGGCTGGAAACAACACAGTAATGTATTGTTTCACAAAATGGAAACTAGAGTTCTGTAATCAAAGTGTTAGCAGGGCCCTGAGAATCCTTCCTTACCTCTTCTACCTTCTGAAGTTCGCAGGCAATCCTTAGCATTCCTTGGCTTATGAAAGCACCACCCCAGGCACGTGGCCATCCTCTCCCTGTGGCTTGTCACATCGTCTTTCCGCTACATATGCTTGTGCCTAAATCACTACTTTTTATAAAAGCACTGGTCGTGTTGGATTAAACCCAATTTAATGGTCTCATTTTCACTTGATTGATTCTCTAAAGACCCTTTTTCTAAATTGGGTCACGTTCTGAGGTACTGGGAGTTAGGACCTGAGCATATCTTGTGGGGATAAGCACAGTTCAATCACAATTGGGAATAAAAGGTAACCGAACCAAAACGAAAAGCAGGAGCAAGGGAATTATAGGGTTAAATGAGTTGTGCATCATTACTGCCTTAAAATTCATCCTGAAATTAAGTAAAATATGGCTCATCAACAGGAGTATTTTATAGTCTTTAAAATAGTTTTCCCAGTTACTCTAGTCTTATGGGATGGAAGGGAAGGTTTTCAGCTAACCATATATAAACGAGACTCCGGAGTACTTCCAGCACCAGAGTTGGAAACTTCCTTCTCTCCCTTGTTTTCTCCCCTTGTCAGCTTCCTTTCTGAACCACTGCTTTGTCATTTGTTTGTAGGGCTAAAAGTGTTTTTCATTCTAAGCTCATACTGTAAGCAATGAGATACCCAGGATAAAAGATGGCCACTTCAGACACTCTATTGGACATTCTTTGCTAACTCAAACTCTAGTCCTTTCTATTTATCTCAGGAGTTAGAGTGTGTAGGAGTTCAAGTTTATTAGAGACATATCCTTGATATAAAACATAAAATATCACAGTAAATTACAGACATGGCAATACTTAGACAACAATGATGTATCCACGTCTTGATAGACATCATTATCTTCCAAAACACTGAGCTCAATTACCAGTATTAAGAACACCTGACAATTCAGTCACTATGATTATAATTCATTCATTCATTTTTTCTTCTAGCCATCAATTCAGCTCACATTTAATTAGTGTCTGATAGGGACCCAGAATAGGAGCAGAAGATACATGTGTGAGGTAGCCACTGACCTTGTCCTAAGCAGTTTGCAGTCCATGAGTAAGCTCAAAGGAGAATATGAAATAACCTTCATTCTGTTTTAACAGTGCTGACCTCAACTCATCAAATGCCTCAACAGAAATATCTGAGAAACAGAAAACAATGTTAGGAATGGTCAAGTAAAAAAGTATAAGAAGAAATGTTTCTTTTGTAACTTGTCTGTAGACAAGTTGTATGTCTAGGCATGTTCTTCTCTTATCCTGTCCAGCATCCCCACCAATAAATACATTTGCATTTTTAAAATAACTTTTAATTTAAAAAATTATCAGGACTTTCAGTTTTCTGAGGTCTGTAGAGGATAAGAAGTTGTTCTAAGGATGCATATAACATTATATGGTTATAATGGACCACATACTTTTTATTTATTGACTGAATATCAGCAATTTAATTCTAACTAAAATAACACAACCATTTATCCTACATTCTAAGTCAATTTTTAATATTTTCTTTAATAGTCTAGAAAGAGAGACTGTTATGAAGTGAATGACTATGGTTTAAAAATATGTTCAAGGATATACATGACAATTGAAAGGAGTTACATATCTCCCTATAAATTCTGTTTGTTCCCTGTAAACTTGGAGGAAAAAGTTTTCACAGTTGACATTTCATTCATTTCTTTGAATGAATACCGAGAAATCTACCCTGCAGCTTTTTCACTCTTCTGCATCAGGATACTAATGGGTTTTCCTGAAACCGAAAGGCAGAGGACAGAACTTAAAATAAAGTGTTATTAGGTGTAATCCAAATGTGAAACTGTTGCAAGCATGGGATTCAGTGCTGGTGCTGAAATTCCCTCTGTACTACATTTCTCCTCGGTGGTAAAAGTCCCTCAGCCTAGATGGGATAGAAATCTCCAGCACTAAATTTTAGAAAACATTCTTTTTATGTTGAACTCCCAAAAAGCTTTTGCTGTGAACTGTAATAGTTAACCTGATATGACATCATTTTCTCTAACTGTATCTAAAATACCTATTCTAATAAAGGTTCATTAAAATATTTCAGTGTGGTAGAATTTACTATTAGGTGCTTTTGTGGTTTTCAATCAGTTGATCTTTTCCTAGACAATAATATATAAGTTTTTAATGATTTTAGCAATTTACTCTATGGCTTCCTCCCCATAAAGCAGTAAGTTATTATAACACACTGACAAACAAGATAAATCTCTCACTGATGATGGCTGATTTATAACAAGGCTTTGTAAATTGAATATTCATATTACAAAAAGTTCTTTTAAATATGAATGATATATAATGACACCCATAACTCATTTTTCTTCTTTTACTTCTCTTCACAGCAACATTGTTGTATTTCTTTCTGTTCCTTTCACTTGTCACTTTTCAGTTTTCACCTTTCACTTTTATATGCCTTACAACTTCTTGAAATGGAAGATATATTTTAATTGCAGTAAAGTGTGTCATGTTATGTGTATATGTGTGTGATTACATCAAATGTAGCCAGAGTAGATGATTGGATTTTGACTGGAGCATAGCAAGATTAACCTTTGAGTTTAGGAGTAAACACTTCAATTATCACGAATCCTGAAGGAGTAAATAGCTGATATAAAAGCTCACAAGCCCACAGTGTACATCTTAGATGATAAGAAGGAAGGTTTTTTCTGTTTATTTCAGGACCTAAAATATCTTCTTGGTATTCTCCATTGTCTTTCATAGACAGCTGAATTGCTTTGAGTACACCTATAAGAATATTGGAAAACATTTTGATTTATTGGTCAATTTGTGACTGATATTTGATCTAGAAAATACTTGTAAACTGGGAAATTTCCTATCAACTGAGTTTTCAGATTTTCCTGAAAAATCAGAAGTGGCAACATTGAGCCCATATTGAATGGTTTTAAGTAACAACATCTTTTTTAAAATATATATAATCTTCATTATATTTTTTTATTACCATTTAGATCACCACACTGTCCTCCATGTCCATGAATCCTTTTTCCTCAATCCCTCCACCCCTTTCACATTAGCTGTCATCTGTCAGTCACAGCATCTTGTAATAAGCAAGTGAAAACCTCTCCCTAATGTAAACATTCTAAAAGCTTGCAAGAGCCAGGAAGGCAAATAAATAGGTGAAGTCAATGAGACATAATACATTAAGGTGCTCCAGGACTGCAGCAAAGCCATGTCTTTTCTTAAAGGAAGCAGCTACTGCTCTGCGCCAAGTGTTTATTCTGAGGGAATACTCCCTCAGCGTTGCCACATCTGACTTTTCAAGAAAATCTGGAATCTCATTATTGTGTGGCCTTTCTCCAGGTTTTAAGCCCTAGTCAAATGTTGACTGAGTGGATCCTACCTTAGGGGTTTGCAGCTTACAGACCATTAGTTTGCACACCCCTAAAGTAGAAGATTCTATTTTAAATGTCTATTAAGGAGCATTACAAATATATGTAAAACTAGGCAGACTAGTATATAAAACTCCTTTGTACCCGACAAACATCTGTTCCCAGGTAGCTCTGTCCCATCTACAGGCATTCCGCATCACTCATCCTGGGTTGTCTAGAAGCCGGTACCCAACATCATGGCCTATGACTTGTACATATTTCAGACTGCATTAGAATTGTTTGTAGGCAAATCAAATGATATTATATTTCAGCAAAATGTGTGTGTGTGTGTGTGTATACACACACATAAAATTTCTACCAGGTCACATGAACAAAACTGACCCATCAATTTATCTGGTATTAGATAGTTAAAAACTTACTGGGCACACAAAACCACTAAAAAAACCCTCTATATAACTTCCAAAAAGCATGAAATAATGATATGGTTGGCCTTCTGCGTTCCTTCCTTATCTCACCCTGCCACGCCAGTGAGAATGAAACAGGGCGTATGTTGATGTAGGCACCATCTTAGAACTTGTGAAAAAAATCCCATATTGTGATTGCAAATACTGTTTCATTTATAATAGTTGTCAGAAGCTAACTCTGAAAATTATAGTGTGCTGTTGGCACCCAGATGAGCAAGAACAGAACTCATGATAAAAAAGAGAACATTTACTCGCGTCTTACCAACAAAAGTGTGATATTTAAGGACCTCACTCAGATGGTAACCACCATATGTAAAATAGTTAATCCCTTCTGGATTTCTTTGCTTCTGAGATTAGCACTGTGTGACTCTAACATAATGGTTTTAAATGTTAGGGGCTGTTTTAATAAATGCTCTTCTCAGTCCTAATGTGTATGAAGTTGTCCACAAAGAGTTGGTGGAAAGAGTATAATCCACTCTTATTTATTTCTAACTCATATTGTGAAACACTAAATGTACATGAATTTCCTAATTCTTTTAAAAATCAGTTACCTGCAATGCAAATACATTTTTAGCATGAACATAAGACAAGTCGATGTCCCCAGAGACTGCATTAGAAATTGGCTTGAAGAAAGGAGCAGAGGAAAATCATTTGCTATTCTGAATAAATGTTCGGAGTACATGCATCTTATTCTACAAGGCATTTACATTCAACACTGCTTTGCCCCTGGACAGCAGGCACTAAACAAAAGTATACTGAAATTTAAAAAAAGAAAGACATTTCACATCATTACTCTGCATTTGTTTACAGGATGCGGATATTTTAATGATTTTGCTGGCCCTATGCATGATTTCCAAATGAATCTACAACCATCCCACTTTTTTCCTTCATTTTCAGATTCAACTGAAGTGTTGAACTTCATTAACCTTGTTGGAAACTTTATAATATAATAGAACTGCTTTTGAATGTTCCCTTTAACCTATGATTTAAATGAAACTGAAGTTGAAAGCAAAGTGGAATTGAAACTAGGCAATACATGCATTTGTGGAATTAAGACTGTAGTGTAATTTCATGCCATGGTGACTTTTTATCAGACTTGCAATAGCACAGGGGTAATACTCTTGGGAAGAAGAGTGAGTATAATCACGAAGCTTCCATTTAATTACAGTTATATAAGCAATCAAACGTTGTAACATTTTTGGCAGTCTAAACATGGATATTTCCTTCCAGCAAGAGGAAGACTGGTCACTAGTCTGCGCACTGCACTTCTGGGGTGGTAAAGAAAAGTTTGAAAGATAGGACTTGTTTTGTTACATGGATGGCTGGCCTTCTCAGGTACCTCTGTCCTCACCAAAGCTTCATCATTCGCCTGATGATCGTTGCAATGAGATGTGCCTGGTTGATTAACTGGGCAACACTAGCATGTTCCCAGACAGAAGCTGCATTCCCAATAAATAATACCAAGGATTTTAGGCAGAGAAACATTGTAACTAGAGACTGGCATACAGTGATAGAAGGCTGAATGGCAGGGAAGGCACTGGTAAGAGGAACTGTTCGATACTTTATGCAAACACAAAGAAATAGCTTCTCGCTGCTCTTTTGCTTTAACTCTGCTGAGAATGATAGTTTCTGGTTTAAGCAGAAATGAGAGAGAGACCTGCTGAAAGGAGAAACTCGTTTCTCTTTTGAAATGAATCCTGGTTTGAATTAAGAAAGAAAACAGGGACACAGGCCATTGAAAATCAGATGTTACACCAGTGATATTAGAGGGGTGAGAATCAAGGACTCAACATTACTGTTGAAGAAATAATGTAACAAAATATATTTACTGTATATTTACTGTTTAGGGAAATTTGTTATATTTTATGTGTTTTTTTATGTAGCTTATTTTATTTATATGGACCATAGATGACATGATAAATAAGATATTTAGACATGGGAAATAAGATATTTACCATTTGCTTTTAGTTGTTTTTATTTCCTCAATATGTAGTAAATACATACTATTTTCAATTATATCATTCCAGAAAATAAAATAAAATATCCATATTAATAGTGCACATTTATGATAAAAATTGTCATATGAAAGCATTTTACTACATAGCACATAAAGCATAAATCTTTGCCCACTCCTGAAATGCAATTATCTGTGGGCAGAACAACAGCTAACCTCACATCCTAGAACAACAGTAGAAATGAAATGATTTCTCCAAGCTGGAATCAGAGATGTGTGTTAGGTATGTGGAATTTAATTATCCTCATTAGAATGAGGCCAGGAGGCAAATCTTTCTTCTCAGGAGAAGCCAAATAGTACTTTTAATGATCACAGTCCAGCATATTAGAGGTTTTCACATCATCTGTTTACAGACGCTCTCCTAGAACGGCATCCTCTGTTCCAGGAGCACATAAAAGTGTGCAATACTTTTGTCTAAAAATTCTAGTTATTTCTTGACTACATTTATTCCAGAACCAACCAGGCCTGCTGCTACGGCACGCGGGGCTCACTGCGCATGGCAGCATGAAACGCGCTTCACATCTGCGCTTCCCTCGGGGGCTGCTTTCCCCAGATTAACGTTTCAGAGACAGCCTGTCTCCGGAACATGCACACCACCACTTTAATCCCCGTGTCTTCACAAAATATGCAACTTTGGACTGGATACTGGGAAGTTTTAGTTTTGTTAATTTGAGAAAACTGTATCTACTCTCTTTGTGTGTTCCTAGACTCCGAATTATTTTTTTTAAGGAAAGGAAACTGTATAAGAGTTTAAACTTTGTGTTTGTGGCTAAAGGGAAGGAAACAGGTGGTGTCATGAATGAAAAGAGCGGAGTGAGGGACTGGGGGCTTCTGGAGACTCGCAGCCTTTGCTCTCTCACTGTTTTCCTTGAAAAGTTGCGCAACACTGAAGGTTTTTTTAAACATGGTGAATAGCCATTCCCCTTTTTTCTTACCATCATCTTCCATTTCCTGACATTTTGTAAATGTGACCTGCTCTGTTTAAGTTACTATCTGGGATTGAATTTTCTCTTTGGGGAGGTTGGGGGACGAAACGAGGCAAAGTACTCATATCTCACTTTCAATGCCTATGAAATAGCATTCCCAGCATAGCCTTCTTTGGTGGCCCTTTTAACCTTTCTGTCTTTCACCGTTACATACTTGACCCTACCAGGCAGAGATCAATGAGTGTTTATTAGTTTATGCATTTTACAAATGTTTTGAAATGACCCTTCTATACCAGTCTCTACACTTAAAAAAAAAACATATAAGAAGACAAAGTCCCTATCCTCATAAAATTCAGTTTAGTAGGAGAAGTAGACATTTAAACCAATAAACTGATAAGCACACAACAGGTCAGTCGATTGTAAGGTGGGCAGGAAAGAATCAACACAGCAGACTCGGTGCTGTGCTCCTCTTTCCTGTCTTCAGGGGGGCTCGCTTGTGTGGTGACCCTCCACTGGTCCTGGGAACTTAGCCTTTGGAGAAGTCCCTGTGTCACTGACCGGTCAGGATGTTTGTGATGCCTGTGGCAGTGAACCATACTGGCTTGTCTTTCTAGTCTGTGAAAACAGTATATGGTGGGCACCTGTTTTCCTTCTGGGTCTGGAGTTTTAGGAATCATGACTGGCTGCCACCTGTATAAGGTGATATATGCCTACATGAGCAAACTTTTATGTAAAGCCTGCACTCCAAGACTCATGCTGACTCTCTTGGGCAGAAATGCCTCCTATGGGTTGTTGGCAGTTTGTTACAAGAGGATAAGTATGTTTTGTATGACCCTTAAGTGAGAGGCCTTCAGAAGCCTATGTCTCATCTACCCAGTTCATCATTCCCCTTACTGATCATGCTCTGTGAACTCTTAGGTCATAAACTATAGCCTTGAGAATAACTACATCTGTGTCCTGTGAGGCCTTTTATCAAATTAACAAATGAATTGTTGGTCATGGGACCCTCCCGAAAACATAATATCAATTGGTGGGGGAAAATAAGCAGCAGAGAGGAAGGGGCTGAGGAATGATTGCAATGTGTTGTTTCAGACAGGATTGTCAGGGAGGTTCTCTTTAATAAGGTGCATTCCAGCAGAGGCCTGAATGAAATGAGAGACCAAATTAGGCAAATATGTGGGGAACGAATATTCTAGTTATACACAAGAGCAAGTGCAAAGCCCACGACTGTAATAATAACATGGTTGCTGTTTCTGGTGTTACTAGTGCTGAACAAGTGGAGAGTTGTATGATGTAAGTTAAAAGCAGAGTCTGGACACATACAATGTTTAATATAAAATAAATCAAAGAAAAACATATTTTACTTCCCAATACTTAAGAAATCAAATAATATGATTCAATGATTTCTGTTGAGAAAGTTTGGCTACACATTGGCACATGAAAATTTTCTCACTAAACAAATCTGAAATGTCTCTCTATGAGGGAATTATAATGAGATTCTATTAGTAGGAGAAGGTTTTGGGGTTAAAAGAATAAGATTCATATATTACAAGTAAGATTAATGGCCAGTAAGACAAAACCAAGAAGTATTCTAAGTATGTGACTACAGACTTTGAAAAAAAAGCAAAAACTCAAGTCAAATTTATCTGAAGATAATATCAAAAGTGTTAAATTGGCACACGGCTTGAGAACTTACAGAGCATTTGATTTATTGAAATGGAATACCACATAGAACCATGTTGGACCAAGCGAACAAACACTTATTTTACGGAAAATGAGATGCAGTGCGCACCTCTGACCATGCACCATGGACCTATTAAATACCACACAGTCCCGGGCACTGTCACACTGCTAGAGTAATGAAACAGACTTTGGATGGCTGCCTGTGACACCTCAGCTTGGAGACAACACCTTGCGAGTGGGGGAAGCTACCCTTCAGTATGTGGCGCATACCTGGTGCCAGGAAGCTGGTCTTTCTTGATGGATTCTTCATCTCCAGGGATGCCTGGAGCTGTGGGACTGACAGGTGGCCAAAAGAAAAACAAAATGTAGCAAGTGGATGTTTTTAATGATCTGTTAAACTCTGAAAGTGCCCTGAAGGTACCCTGCACTAGGCTGTTTACATCATGTTTGGTTGGTACTACCTACGGGGTATAAAAACGCCTCAGTGGATTTATACCTTGGTTTTCCTGAGACCAAAGTAACTTGCGTATATCTCGGTAGTTCATCATACCAAAAAGAAGTACATCCTGTGCAAAGAAGCCAGGAAGGTGTGCCTGAAAGTTTTGGAGCTTCGTTTTCTTGTACTTTGTTTTGCATGCTGCATCATACACATCCTTTACCATTATTAGAGCCTACGTGAGTACACTTCGTGGATTCTCAACAATTATCTGACTCTAAAGGATTTCTGTACACTGGAAATTAACAAACATATATAATAATTTGTCCACAAAAAGGGAGAATGCATGATCTGAGAGCCAGGATATGAAACTTGAGTAGTAAGCTTACTCATAATGAGGCTTCAATCAACAGTAACTATTTTTTCATTCATTAATCAAATGAATATTTATTGAGGGTATATTAACAGATACTGTCATACAATGTTGTGCAATGGAGATACTGCAGTGAAGGGCATACTGTTCTGCGCTCATAAAACATTAAATCTAATGGGGGGTAGATATTAGATTACTTGAATTATTTTTTAACTGTTTTTAAGTGCTACAAAGGCATCATATTTATTATTTATTTTGTTCATTTCTATTACCAATAAGCATTGAAACTGTGTTTTTAAACTTTTCCAGGCCACAACATGATGTGTGCATTACATGTATTCACTCATACTGCTTAATATAGTCCATTTTTGAAATTTTAAGTGCACAATATTCAGGCTTCAAAGTTATTTCTGTAAATGATCAAAAACTCTACATACTACTTTTGAGGAGCTAATGAAAGTGCCAGCTGATTCTTGAGTTTCCTGGCCCTTTCAAAGACATTTCAGAAGAACAAAACACCATAAGTAATGATGGCAAAACGTGAATTTAACCCAGAAATAAAATATCTGTATATTAAGTAAGGAATTCCATATGCTCAAACAAGCAGCTTCCACATAGCCTTAATCCTTCTTTAAAGAAAGTTTATGACTATAATACAAATAAACCTTATTTTAATATGAGCAATTTTAAAAGAGAATGAAAGCGATTATGCTGACCTTTGGAACAATGCGGTTTCTATTTTTTTACTTTGGCTCCTCTTGTTTTATTTCTTCCTGTGACCTGGTGATAGAAAGACAATAGAGCAATTTATTATTTTTATTATACAACATTTCATATTGCATAGAAGTACTGTCATTGAAAAAATTGGCTTGTGCCTCCAGATGCAATAACAAAATGACAGCCCTTATGATGAACTTCTTACTCACCACGTTCCTGTGTCTGTTCTTCTAGTCCTTGGGTTACTGGAAACTAAAAACTACACAATTATATTCATTAGCAAACTAGTCTGTGTTTATCAGACATTTCTGTTTCTGGCTTTATTCTAATCTGCTTGTCAGTCATAACTGCCAACAACTTATTGAGATAAATGGTAGCCTGTCACATTATTTGGAACCATATCATAAGATAGCTTTAGCATTAACTCACGACACCAGTTCAAATGGCTCAAAATGTGTGACTGTAAATTATAGTGGAGGTCCCCACTGGAAGTGTCTCTCATTTAACATTCAAAGTGCCACTGCATTATTTTAACTTAAAAATACAATATCGTCCCATGACATGACATTTGCTAGAATTGTTCATGAAGCAATTTAGAAATGAGGTGCTAGGTCCAGAAATTTTAAAATAAAATCCCTAGCTTAACTGAAACATAATAAATCTGCCCCTTTATTATGGCATTTTAAATGTGCACCCATTTTTTAAGACAGCACTATAAAAGTAAAGAGACTACAATATGTTTTTCTCTTTAACTCTTTTATTATTATTATTGTTCTACTAGGGTTGTTTCACATTTTTCCTGTTGTTCTTCCCTGCCCTTCCCCGCCCCCCGCTACAATATGTTTTAAAAGTGCAACAAATGAGAGAACAAGGGTAATTAGGAAGTTTGCTAGGGATTTAAAATGTGACTATTTTAATGGCAGTCAGCCATCCCCAAAGGAATCTGTGACAGAGAAAAAAATCTTTGAAGTTGACTTACCATCAGTAAGTGAGCAGTCAAAACGATTAAAGGTATTTCCATACTCCCTCAATGAAAATTTTCCGAAAAAATAAATTACCTTAGAAGATGCTTAAACCTTACACACTTCTACAAGAACTGCCCCAACATCCACTCAATTTTAGCTAGTCAAATGCTTAACAAGGCTTAACAAATATTATTTGATTAAATTCCAGTACCACCTGCATATTTGCTCAATTACTTCTAAATAATTTATATATTTTAATTTGTTTTGGTAAGTTTTTCTTTCCCTTGTTTCATTTTCTAAAGTTCAATGGTTATTATGGACTGATATATGCCACACTTTTAATTATTATCGGCCGTTTTAAAAGAAATTGTGTTTCCTCCCACAAAGTGATTCTTTAAAATACATAATACTTAAACATTGCCATTTTTCTCACTAACAGTGAAGTTATGAGTATCTGGACTGGGAACTATAAACCACTGCCTGTGAAGACATTTAAGCATTCTAAGGCTTTAATAGGAGTATATTTTAGAGAAACAAAATGGGAACATTTCTTATTTAGGGTAGTTAATGAGATTAAGAAGGGGGAATAAATCAAGATTTCTAGAATTAGTTTGTTTAAAGTAGTCATTATAGAAAAATGTACACAAAGGTGTGTTCTGTTAAATTCAGATCCACAAAAATCATTTTAGAAAACCAAATACACCATCAAACTCAGCTGAATTTATTTTGAATTTTACATAGTGTATATCTGTTGATTTTGGTTATTTTTAAACTACAAGACATATGAAGATTTAATTTTATTCTTAACTTTATTTCAAACTTTAACTTATTTATATACCATCGATGCTCAATATTTCTTATTTGTGATTTTTATTCTGATAAAATTGTGTGTATTTAAATATATTTATTATAATTCAACTTTTTCATACAGTTTAGACATTTGATAAGTTTTTATTTGTAATTGTTGGCTGAAGGCTTTATAATCATCAAAGTATATTCAATATAATTTGTCACATTACCAATTGAAAATTCTATGTATTAAAATATTCACACAGAGTGATTTTCTATCAAATTTTTCCTGGTTTTCTCTGCTGATTTAAAATAAAAAGTAAGCAATTCCCAAATATCACATTGTCTCTCTAGCATATTTGGGCCCCATGACTTGTTTGCTAGAAGAAATTTCTAAACAATATTACATGAGCATCATTTACATTCACATCTGTGTACTAAATTTTGTCATTAAGTATTGAAAAGAACATATACAGATTTTTCCCTTTTATGACCTAAATGACCTTACATATACTTAAAATTGATCTCTTAAAAAAAGATCAATATAGCTTTGACCTTTGTGAAGAAGTAAAAATCATGATAGGAATACATTTGGAGTTCCAAACAATTATTTGCTTATAACACTTCAGATTTTTTTTCAGTAAAATTTTTCTTTCAATTCTCTTCACAAGAATAATCAGATTAGTGATTAATGCAGCTGCTGCCTGTTTGGCACTTTTCCTATAAAGCCCTGAATTTGATGGCTTTCATAAATATGGTTTTTAGTGGCCACTCCCACCTAGAGGAATAATAATATTATGCAAAAATTTAATGAAACATATGACATACTCCCAGAGTTAGACATAAATTTTAAAACAATCCATTCTGTTATGCAATATAAATGAAAGGAAGGTTTTGGGAAAGACAAGGATGGATGCTTAATACTATCAAGATTTGCCTGAGTGGTAGTCATTGAAGATTTCTGATTTTGTTTTGAAACTGAAACTTCTAGAACTAATACTAAAAAAATTCCAGTACAATTACAAAAGTAACATCACATTTCCATAAAGAGATAAATCCATTTTGAATATCTGCCATTTTTAAACCGTCTTTATCTCTTTACTTTTCCATTGGTCTAAAGTGTTGAAATGTCAAGCATGGTAAATTAAGGGTAACATTTAACACCCTTTTAAGTCACAATTCTATCAAGCAATAAAATTGCCATAAAGTATAAACACATGAATACATGCATGCCTTTACTGGAAAAAGTCACCAATTAAATCATTGACTTTGCAAGTTTTTTGGTTTGGTCCGTCTACAGAAAAGAGTTAACAGCAGGACGCAGACTGCTATTGGTAGAAAGGCTGCTCCTAAGGTTTGCCCTTGGCTGGCATCTGGGGCTTAACTTTAAAGCAAATAAGAATCAACTGGGCAGTCTATGAAATGTAGATTGTGATTGAGTAAGTTTCATTTTTACTTGTTTAATTTTTAACTAAGTTTATTGAGATGACACTAGTGAATAAGATTATCTAGTCTTCCAGTGTACAGTTCTGTGATTCACCATCTACACGTTGCATTGTGTGCCCACCACCCAGAGTTACTCTTCCTCCTTCACCGCATGTGTAACCCTCTTCGCCCTTTCCTACCTTCCCACCCCATTGTAGCCTGGTCTGTGAGTTTCTGTTTGCAGTTTAAATTTTTTACAGCTTTACTTACAATTAATATACAGTAAAGTTGACATATTCAAATTGTATGCTCTGGTAAATTTTAACATATTCATATATCACCAAAATCAATACCACATCACACTTCAAATTTCTTCTTACCACTTTAGAGTGGCCCCTTATTCCCTTTAGTACCTTGACCCTATCCTCACTGATCTGCATTTTCTAGAGTTGTATATAAACTGAACTGTACATGTGCACTTTTTGCCACTATTTGTACTATTTTTATCTGCCATCTTTTATTTAGTATAATTATTTTGAGATTCATGCACATCATGTGTGTCAGTAGCTTATTCCTTTTTACTGTTGAGTAATATTCCATTGAATTAATATGCTACAATTTGTTTATCAATCCTCTGGTTGATAAAATCTGTTTTTTCCCCCAGATTTTTAATATTATAAAAATATCTATGAACATTTATGTCTAAGTCTCTGTAAGGAAATGTGGTTTTACTTTTCTTGGGTAAATACTAGGGAAGAAATGCAGATAAGCATATTTTTAACATTTTAAGCAATTCCCAAGCTGTATGACAGAGTGGTAGTAATATTTTATACTCCCACGAGTGGTGTATGAGAATTATAGTTACTTTACAAACTTCAACATTTGGGTGGTCAATGTGTTAATTTTAGCCATTTTGGTGTGTGTACTGATATCTCTTGTAGTTTCCATTTTTGTTATTTTTTAATGTAATCTTTATTATATTTTTCCATTAACATTTAGTCCCCTTTTATTCCTTCTCTCCAGCAACAATCACCATGCTGTTGTTGTCCATGCCCATGAGTCCTTTTCCTTTTTGCTCAATCCCTGCACCACCGAACCTTGCCCCTACCACTAGCTGCCATCCTGCTCTCCATCTATGAATCTATTCCCATTTTCTTGTTAGTTTAGTTTGTTCATTAGATTCCACATATGAGTGAAATCATATGGTATTTGTCTTTCTCTGACCGGCTTATTTCACTTAGCATAATAGTCTCCACAAAGGGTAAAATTCTCTTCTTTTTAGCAGTCTAAGTGTCCATCAATAAATGAATGAATAAAACAACTATAGGACATTTACACAATGGAATACTACTTGGTCATAGTTTTCATTGTCATTGCCCTAATGACAAATAAAGCTAAGAATGTTACAATATTCTTATTCTCCATCTAAGTTGATTCCCCGTCATAGTAAAATACCATAAACTGGGTGGCTTCAAAAACAAATTTATTTCTCACAGTTAGGGAGGCTGAGAAGTCCAAGATCAAGATGCCAAATGATCAGTTTCCAGTGAGAGCACTCTTTCTGACTTGCAGGTAATAGTGTTCTTGCTGTGTCTTAATCTGGCAGAGGGAGAGCTTGAGATCTCTGGTATCCCCTCTTCTGAGGATACTAATCCAATCAGGTCAGGCCTTACCCTCATCATCTCATTAAACCTTAATTACTTACTTATTCTTAATACACCCACCCTGAGAATTAAAATGTCAACATCAGAATTTAGAAGGGATACAATTCAGTCCATATAATATTTTTAGTGAATATGTCCTTTGCTTAATAATGAAATATGTGTTTTGCAAATAGTTTCTTCTAGTCTGAATTTATCTATTTATTGTTAATGGTCTCTATTGAGGAGCAAAAAGTTTAAATTTTGATCAATAATGTATTGAATTTTCTTTTATAAATCCTACTTTTTGTGTTTATTTTAAAAATATACTCCAAACCCAAGGTTTTTAAGATGTTTCTATATTTTCTTCCTGAAGCTTTAGAGTTTTAAATCTTACATTGAATCCTATGATTCATTTTGAGTCAGTTTCTGTGTATGTGTGAATGAGGTAATTGTGGACTTTGTTTTTTTTTTTTTTTTTTGCAAAAGTCCTCTAAATGTTCCAACATCATTTAAATAGATTATCTTTCTGATTGAATCAATTTCACATCTTTGTCAAAGCTCAATAGACATTGAGATGTAGCACTATTTGTGAGCTCTATCCATAATTTTTGCATAGCCAGATAAATCTTAAAATCATCTTGCCAATTGTTTTAAAAAATTCATTGTGATTTTGATTGGAATTATATTGAATCTATAGATCAATTGTCTGAGAATAAATATCTTAATAATTTAAGTCTTTCAACATGTAAACATGGTACATCTCTCCCTTTATTTATGTCATTTAATTTCTCCCTGTATTGTCTATATTTTTGAGTTACAAGTCCTGCATATATTTTGTGAGGCTTACTTTATGGATGTTATATTTTCTTGCATTTATAAATATTTTTTAAAAATTAATTTCGGATTGTTCATTGCTAAGATTTAAAAATACAATTGATTTTTGTTTGTTGATGTTATATGTTGCAGCCTTGCAAAACTCCGTTAACTCTAGGAGTCTAAACTCTGTCTTGCTAACTCTTTTCATTATGGTCTCTCTAGACACTTAGCTCTGAAATCTGCCAGGCTCTGCTTTGGTTTTCTTTCTCTGGACCATGGCCTGGACTGTGTCTCTAAGCAAAAAGACGCAGCAATCAAGCACTCACAGGGTTAATTCAAGATTGACAGATTTTATCTTTTCGCAATTTAAAGATGCTGCTCTATTGTCTTTTGCTTCCTTTTTTTTGACAAGAAATATGTTGTCATCTTTATCTTTGTTACTCTGTACATACAACATCTTTATTCTGGCTGCTTTTATGATTGTCTCTTTATCACCATTTTTTTAACTTTGTTACTTAAATTAACCCATTTATTATAGGCTAGCAATGTGTCAAATTGTGGAGCTTCTGCTGGTCTTCCAGTTCCTTCAGCCTTCTGATGGCGGACTTGACTGTGGCAGCAGAAGTGACTGTTTCCATGTGGGAGCCCCCATGCCAGATGCCCTACAGTTCACCTCTTCCTCTTGGTTTTGCCACAGAAGGCACAAGTGTGTTTGGCATGCTGGCCCATCTAACTTTCTTCACCATTTTCTGAGGGAGGCGCCATATGGGTGCCCTATTTACTGACAATTCCAGCCTTCTTGGTGGTTTAGCCATGTTGCTGCAAACTAGCTTGGAATCCAAGACCTAGGTCAGACCCAAGTCTTTATAACCAGTTTTGAAAAATTTGATTGTGCTGTGCCTCACTGAAGTTTTCTTAATATTTCTTGTGCTAAGTAAGCAAACCTGAGATTCTTATATTTAGATATTATTAAGGTTTTTCACATTTGAAAGATTTTGACTTACTTCTTCCAAATGTTTTTTTGTCCTACAGCTCACCAGTGATGTTTGTTTTTTTAAATTGATGTCTATATTTCCCTTTAATACATTGCTGTGACTTAAAAGACACTAAGTTTTATCTTGTATTGTCTAGTCTGTCTTTAATCCCACTCAATGTAGTTTTCATCTTAGGCCTTGTAGTTTTCTTCACTTGAAATTAGTGAAGAAATCTTCCTTTACCCTACATAATTTCTGAACGTATGTAATATAGTCCTAATAGCTGTTCTAATGGTCTTCTCTGCTATTGTGTCTGTGTTGCATTCATTTTGATTGGTTTATTTCTGGGTTTTGTTTTGTTTTGTTTTGTTTTGGTCATGGTTCCCTGGTCCCTTATATGCTTGTACCATAGGCCAACGACCTCAAAGATCCCTGCCTCCATTATTCACTTCCTTGTATGGCCCCACGCTCTGAGTGTGTGCTGGCCTAATATCTTGCTTTTAACAAACCAAAAACAGCCAAGTGATAGAATGTCACTTCTCTGGTTAAGATACAAGAGATTGTAATGTCTGTCTTGCTAGCAAACTCTCTTTATTGCCTTCTTCACCTCCATGTTTTGAAGAATCAAGTCCCAATGGTGACGCCACCTATGCGGCAAAAAAAACTGATGGCAGATTCTACCCAACAGACTGAGGCCAACCGTTCAACAGTTGCCTACAAGGTATTGTTCTGAATCCTGCTAATAATTATGTGAACTTGGAACTTTTCACATAATCTGTTCCCTGGTTGTGCTTTAAGATAACTGGGCCTAGCAGACAGTCTCTTAGCTTGTAAGAGAACCTGAAGTAGAGCCCCTAACTACACCATGCCCGGATTGCTGGTGTGCATAAGAACAGTTCTTAGCATTGAATTTGTTTGCATGGCAGACATTGTGAAATTTATCTTTTTTGATGTATTCCTATGAATATTTTTCAGCTTCGTTTCTGAACGAAGCTGCTATTACATTTCTTACAAAAAGCTTGATCCTTTCAGGTTTTACACTTAAGATTTTTTAGGCAGGATCAGGACAATACTCAATCTAGGACTATATTGTCCCCAGTAATAACCAGTTTTAACATTGCACCAAATGAATCATTAAATCTTGCAGTCTGGCTGGTGGTAATAAGAAGTAATATGAGCACTGTGTGACTACCTCTTGGATAGTTCTCTCTCCAGCCTCATCGTATGTGTAAGTACACCAGTACTCAGCTGCACACTGGAGGGTAACTCAACTATTAGATAAAGGCTGCACCTACATCATACATTAGGTGCATAGACTTGGAATTATGCTGCGTGGAGTCTCCCAAAGGACCCCAGAGGGACTGAACCACAGCTACCACAGGGAATACCCACCAGTTAACATACCAAATATGGGCTTTATATCCTGCCCTCTCTTAGTTCCCCATTTACCAGCATTTCATGAGATTTGCACTCAAGTCATGTCCACTGCCTTTTAATAAGATGTTGCAACATAAGACAAACCCTTATGTTACTATTATGTTTAGTTTTTTATCTCCAGAAATGATCACTGTTTTACCCAATTATTTTATGTTTAAATTTGTCACATGCAAATTATTTTATTTGTTCGCCATTCTTTTTTTATAACTAAGACCTTTCTTTTAGCATCTATTTCCTTTCCTTCTTTCCCATACAGTACACTCCTTAGATATTTCTTTAGGTGATTCTGTTTACACTCAGCTCTCTCAGTTTTTTAGACTGTATTCCTGACATACAGTTTAGTTGATTAGGCAATTATTCATTAAATTCTCTCAGCCCTTAAAACTTTATTATCCTCTTTGGTGGCCAACTTTCCTGTTAATAATTTAGTGGCAGTCTCGTTGTTATTTCTTTGTATATTGTCTGTCTTCTCTTTCTGAGCTAGTAATATTTTCTCTGTCTCTTTGGTATCCTTCAATTTGACAATAATATTTTTAGGTGGGAATTTCTTCCTGTCTTTCCTCCTTCCTTAGTTATGAAAATCCTTGGCTGGGAAATATTGGGCTTCTTGAATCTGGGAATAGATGCCTGCTGCTAATTCTGGAAAATCTTTAATGCTGTCTCTTAGAATATTGCCTCTTCTTATGCTTCTCCTATTATATCTTTCTGAAACTTCAATTATAAAATGTAAATCTCACTTTTTCATATTGTTATTTCATATTTCCTTATCTTTTCCCTTGATGAATTCTGAAAACTTTTTCATATATCTGTATCTACCTTTCCTTTAATTTGTTCTTTGTGTTTTTAATTTCAATAATTTTCAAATATGAATTTTTAATTTATAGTCACTTGCTTTTGCTTTGTAATTTAGGTTTCACTTTATTTCTTTAATCATATTAAACCTTGATTTTATTTGATTTTAAATGATGCCAATATTTTCATTTTCACAAAATCACTCCAATTTGAGTTGTTTCTTTTGACTTCTAATGTTGATATCTTGCCTCTTCATATTAAAAGCTCACATTTCTTAGTAATTTATGACAGAACATTCTTTGAGACCGGTTTTAAAGTATGCTCCTCTAGAGAGTATTTCAGTTTCTTCCTCTGCGTCCCTGGGGTGCCATAAGCCTGAAATCACTTTCAGCAATATACTCAGCCTGCAGATTTGGGGATTACATTGGTAGCATGATGTCAGTTCCAAAACTCCATGAGAGGTAGCCCATGGTTATAAATTCAAGAGAAGATAAACTTTCACAAAACAGTAAAACTAAGAAAGAACAGTTAATTTAGAGTCTTTTTTTTGGTTCCTGTTTTGTTCTAATTCATGGTTTCATTGAAAAAGTGGTCCTTCATAGTTTTGATTTTCTCCATATTTTATAAAACTTCTGTAACAGCACCTCCTGCCATGCATGATCAATTAAAGTTATGTAAATGATCATTGTTCATCAAATCTTACTTTTGCTTGCATACCCATATAAGTTTTGATAAGTTGTAAATCTACAGTATCTAATTTCTTAACTTAAATATTAAATGGATGCAAAATTTCCAAACTCTTGTGTTTTAATAATGAAATTTTAGAATAAAACTGTTACTTCACCCTTTTAGATGTGTTAAATAAATATTGAGTTAATACCCACCATTATCCATATAGAAGTATATTATAGTGTTATATTTCAACATTCATAAATATCATTACCTTGTTTTCTATGATAAGGTGGTCCCACATGTAGCCCCACCTGTTGTGCAAAGATTCCGCAATCTATGTTGTAAGTGGCAATACATTTCATGTGGGAAAAGCTAACAAGGCCAAAGTCAGCTACAGAGAAGCTATGAAGTCCTATATCCCCATTATCACCATTGGGAGAGACATACAGAATAGATTACATTCCAGTGGATGGACATTCTTTTCCATTTTTCTCATTATAGGAAAAATGTGAGAACAACCTTATTAACGAAGAATCATACAGATAACTTGTGTCCTGCAAGTCATTCGAGTGACATTGTCTTATGAAAAATATCTGGAATACCACCTGTTTGTTATCTGGAAGTCTGGAGGCCATTTGGAAAATGTAGACATTTGTAAGGACTAGCAAGCACCATGGAAACTCATTTCTGATATAGCCTCTCCTTCTGAGCAAAGAAATACAAATTTCCACTTAGGCCGTTATCCAGGCAATCCTCTGGGGGCACCTTGTATCGTTTCAGTCAACCCTGTGCCTTCTTTCAGCAACTCAGTTGCGTGGCGTTTCTTGCACAGAAATTCATCCTATTACACTCGGCTGTGTGGCTCTCTCTATCATACCTCTCTTCAAGTAAGTTATATTGATATATTGAAATTGATTTTTCAATTCTTACAAAGCTCTAAATGTTAATAAATTTCTTTGTATTAAATTACTATTTGATTATTAATAGTACACAATTGATTAAAACATAAAGGAATAAATTTTGACTGGAAATGTACTAGTTAATGAGATGAATAAGTCTCTTAAAGTTAATTCATGTACTCATAGATGAATATGACTTATTGCCAGAATAAAGCAAGGTTCAGTGGAAATTAAGAGCAAATGGCAAGGGCAATGGGTCACCAATAAATTAAGGTCTTACAAAACATGACTTAATAATAGTTGTAAAGTTCATTGTCTACAGTGGAATCTCAACATATTTCTACTAGATTAACATAAGACAAATAAGTACATGAATGCACACATAAACAAGGAGACAATTAGTTGACTAGTGATGGTGAGTCAACTTGCACCCAAACAAAAAAAAACTCATAAGAATTTTTCAGTGTCCAATAGCTTTTGCTAAAATTTAATGAAAATTCCTCCTGTAAGTCTCAGTACATTTTTAAGATAATTTATTTCTGAAATGTCTTTCGAATGCCAGATAATGAATGCCTTTGATATCTCAGAAAAAACGAAGGCCTCCCGGTGCTTAGCACAGGCTTTATTCTTCTTTTGTTTAAATTTTATTTTAATTGTTGTTCGAGTACAGTTTTCTGTCTTTTACTCCCATCCCAGTCCAACCTCCCTCCCTCCCACTTCTACCCCCCTTAGTTTTTGTCCATGTGTCCTTTATATTTGTTCCTGTGACCCCTTCCCCTTTTCCCCTGAAATTCCCTCCCCTCTCCCCTCTGGTTACTGTCAGCCTGTTTTCTATTTCAATGTCCTTGGTTATATTTTGCTTGCTTGTTTGGTTTGTTGCTTAGCTTCCTGTTAAAGGTGAGATCATATGTTATTTGTCTTTCACCCCCTGGCTTATTTCACTTAGCATACAGGCTGTATTCTTATATTGACAGTACAGAAAGAGGAGGCGGAGTAAACCCACCCTTATACAACTCAGCCCAGGCCCTTTGCCTGGTCTGTATTCTGAATGGGGGGACATGGAAGGAAAAATGGAAATGCTTTTACCTCTTTTATTTGAAATCATGCATCAAAAGAAGTAGCTGAGGAAGTTCTTTGATTACAGACATTGGTCAGACAAGATTATTTTGGATTGTCTTTTTTGGATATCTGTTTTGTTTTGGACCTTTTTGTTCTTTTCTCTCTTTTTTTTAATGTTACCCTTTTTTTTTTCATTTGTTTCCTTTTCCAATTCCTTTTCCTTCTTTTTATTTTTTTAAACTCTTCAGAAGTTTTACTTACCTACTTGAAAAATATAATGCAATTAAACTTAGGTGGGTTAAGATTTTGACTTTTTAATTTTTTTTTTCCTTTGGAAAAAAACTAGAAATGGCAAAGCTATTTGCAACTTGGACCACAGAAACATTTGCTGGCAGATGAGTTTTGGAAAAACATACTGATGAAAGTTAATGTGGAAACTGATTTGCTTAAGTTTGCAGCGCATGCTCACATCCACCACAAAGCTTTAGTACAACCTGGAAGCTTACAGTGCAGTTAGGAGACCTCTGCTCTCGGCCACCAGGATCATAGGGTCAAAAGGCTACATACAGTGAACTTAACTCCATTTAGTGCTCTGCGTTGGTACTGCCTTGTCGTTTTTAGTCTTTAGAGATTCTCTTCACTTCCCTGCTATCTCAACATGCTACTTTCCATTGAGGAAGTTAATAAGCAAAAGTGAGTATATAATTTACTTTAAGTTTTTTTAACTGCAAGATTTTTGTTTGTATTTTAAGGGAAAGGGACAAGAGCTAATATGTCAGTATACATAAAATATATAATGCACTTCAAAGGTAGCAAAAAAATAAGTTAAGTATACAAACAATTTTTACTCAGTTTTTAAAACACTATTCATTTAAGTTTTACTTAAATCTTTAAATTAATTGTTCATTCAGATGGTACATGGAATTTACAAGAAAAACAACATGGTTACTTACTTACTCAGTCAGTAGGTTATTGCTATATGCCCAACACTTGCTTAGTTGATAAAATAAAGGTTGTAAATGGAAGACTGATCATTGTCAAATTTGTGATAGATAATAAGGATCTTCAGGCAAATAGCTTTTAAGGATACAAAAACTTATTTTTCAAGGTCCCCTGAGCATTGAATCTTTTTTGTTGTTTTTTCTTTCTAATGATGACATGAGCCTAATGTTTTCAATTATTCCCTCAAATTGAAGTTGGATAGTGTAAGATATTTTCAAAGACTGTTTAGGTAACATTTGAGTATAAAACCACAGTGACATGTAAGAATTTGTTTTCAGCTGGGTGATCTTGTCAGAGATTCCGGGAACCAAGAAAGCTACTTTTAAGATGCTATGCATATGTTCTTGTCTTGGGTAGCTGCCACACTTCTAATAAGACTTTCTGTTTTAGGCTAATCAGATGAGGTGCTAAAAATTAAGGGATGTGAGCATTGCCTGAATTTATTAATCCATAACTACCTGACATGCTTCGGGTAACATAAAAAATGCGATTAGGTTTTAAGGGATCAGAAAGCTATAGGAAGGAACAGTGAGCTCTTCTAGAGACTCGCTGGCAGAGGTCTTTGTGACACTGAGTTTTTGAGGAAGCTTTTGTGGGGGAATTGGATATAGTGGGATTTGGGACCAATCACCTTTTAACATATATGACTAGGGGATAATTAACTGAATTGCTTGGGTCTCCCTAAGCAGTAAAAGGCTGTCAAGGATTTCTGAAGAGAATTAAAATCCAAGGGTATGAGTCACCCTTTAAATATAAGTCAAGAGTCAGATCAATTTGCAGGTTTTAAATATAAGAGGGAATGAGTACAACTCAGAAAATTCTTCCCTCTTACTGAGCCAAGTGTCCCTGTGTGATTCTGCATCAAGAAAAAGCCTAGTTCCAACATAAAGTATATTCCTTGTTGTTGTTGTTAACTTGTTTTATCTTACAATAACACTATTTTAAAATACGTGTGCTAAATTTCCCCCTCAACACAATTCTCTACTTGAGAATTTGCACCGTAGAGGTTGGGTCTGTTAAAACCAAACACAACAGAGACCAGACTTGAAAACTCTTTGTGAAAACAAAATCTATTTAGTTATATAAGCAAATCGTAATCTAGTTTATTTTCAAGATAAGCAAGGCTACTTGACCTGGATTACTTTTTCCTTAGACAACCATAAGTGAAACAAATTTTTATTCCAAATTCATAAGAGATAACTAGTAACCAATCCCCTCTCATAAAACAAAATCACAATATTGTAACCGATCATTGTGAAGAATAAAGTCACAACTTCAACTTCATATAAACTGCTTTATAATATATGACTCTTAGCTTCATCCCGTGTTTTGGTTTGAGTGCTCCTGCTTTGCAAACTATATTTTTGGTGTGTGTATAATAAACTTTTACTAACTACCACATTAGTGGTTCATTAATTTTACTATTCTTCTGAACTTTTTGACAGCTTAAAATTAGTGTTTGGTGGGATCAGAGTTTACTTATATAAGCCTATAAGATAGAATATATCTTTAAGATATATATACATATATATGATATATGTAGATAGATAGGTCTATATCTATATAGATAGGTCTATCTATCTATATATATATATCCTAAAATATATATATATGCATCTTTTTATAGGATAAAAAGATCCTTAAAAAGGATATATATGTATATATATACATATATATGTGTATATATATATATATATATGAAAAAGATTTACTTTTTTAAACCTAGGAAGTGAAAGAAACAGAATGAGGCTAAAAAAAAGCATCTTATGAAAGCAGTCTCTCACATGAACCAGAAAAACATGATTGGCTACCTTTGTGGATCAAATTTGTTTTTTGTCTGTGTTCAACATGTTTATGGGATGATTTTATTTTTAGTTGCTATATCAGACCTCATGCTCATATAAAAGGTTCACTCACTCTTTTTGTGACTTGGTGGTTTCTTTTTGGTTTAAAAGAAAAATGTGAAGATTTACCCCAGACAGCAATGGCAATAGTAAAACTACATTAAATCTGGTTCATCCTTTTTCTTATAAAAAATGATTTTCTCACAGAAAGGAAAATGCCAGTATATTTCCAACTTTGATGCACAAATGAATTTGGGTCACACTTCATATTTACTTGTGTTCAGAAATATGAAACACTGTTCATTGGGATCAGAAAGTGATCTCTGATGATGGTATGCTCTCAAATTGTTGCTTTTCATTAGGAAAATATTCTATGATTATTGAAAGGAATGTATAAGAGAAAAAGTGTTAGAGAAGTTGTTACTACTGATCTCAACAAATAATTCCTGATTAAAAAGAATACAACTATGTTCTAAGTAAGATGTCATTATTATTCTCATTTTATATAATCAAGAAATTGAGGCTGAGAGCGGTGGGGTGTGCCTGAAATCACACAGCTATTAAGTGACAGAACCAGCCTCACTCAAGAGTTTTGTGTTCTTGCCCCGTCTGGTGTGGCTCAGTTGGTTGGCCTGTCCTCCAGTAACTGCAGTGTCGGGGGTTTGATTCTGGGTCAGGGCACATACGTAGGTTGTGGGTTCAATTACTTGTCCAGGTGGGTACAATTCTCCATCTGGCCAAGTACTGGAAGCAACCAATCTATGCTTCTCTCTAGCATCAACGCTTCTCTCTCTAAAAGCCTTGAAAAAAATGTCCTTGGATGACGATTTAAAAAAAAAGAGTCTGTGTTCTTATCTAAGAAGCATTGCTACCTCATTTCCTCCTTAGGAGTCACCAAGTTTCAGGGGACTAGATATTGTAGAAATGGTTTTATTGAGATAAAACACAGTATAAGAACCATTATGATTTGAGGTTGTTATAACAGAGCTGACTACTATAGTACAGAAAAAATATAATTTCTACAAAGCAAGAAAGCTGAAAGCAGATATATTATTCAATAAATCTGGAACAATCCCTACATTTGATCTTTGCTGGCATTTATTTTCATTCAAGAACTAAAATAACCCTTAAATGATGTAAGTCTCATGCTGTCACAGAATAATTAAAATTTCCAGTTGTGATAAGACTCTACATTAGGTGAATAATGTCATAGAAAGTTATATATACTTATTTTTTAAATATACGCAACTTGAGGTTTGAGGGTAATGGGATCTATTTATGCTGTATCAGTCCTTGGTACCTCTTTGATTCTCCTAAAATGATATAACCTTATCTGATAAATCGAGAGAGCAAACTAATGTTTTAAAGATTGTGTGTTGGCAGGGAAATAGGCCATGGCACGTTCTCTTTTTCCATTGTAATCCATCTGATTCTGATAAGAATCAGAAGCCAATAGTCATTCCTGAAAAAATGGAGTGGGTTGATTAAAATGGCATTCTAAGAATAGTAATATGGAAATAAATTGCAGACTGTATTGAATAATTAGAGAGATTAAGTCAGGGGAAAAAATAAGACATTTTCTATCACAGGACATGCACATTGATTAAGAGTAGGCAGTGGGAATGAAAAAGATACAGCAAATAAAATGCAGTACAATGAATCATGAATTAACATTGGTAAAGAAAAATGAGAAAGAAAATTGTGAGAGTACAATCCAAGATATTGAATGTTATAGAATTTGCACAATAAAGGAGCTGAAAAAGGGAAAGAAGGAGCTAGTAATTATGTATTTACTAATAAATTAGAGAAATATTTAATGAGTTCCTACTTCATTCCAGGAATACCCCTAGGTACTCCTCAGTCACAGCTGAGGCTATAGCCATGATAGAAAGGATATAAAAACAAGTTTCTTAACTGTATGGTGTTTACATCAATTGTAGAAGGAACATATAATAGACAGATAATCATAAATATGATGATGAAAAGTGCAATGAAGTCGGAGGAATAGTGATGAGAAAAAGAGAGTGTAAGTGTCTCAGAAACTAAACATTCCTTAAACTGTCTGATTTATTTTAAAGTAAGTTAGTTTAAAACTCTGAAAGAAATTGAAATTGGTTTAAAATAAAGAAAGATCAGAGGCAATCACACTGTTTTTTTAATGAATCAACATGTAAAATAAGAGCCCTAACAACAGCACTGCTTCAGGCTGTAAATGTTAAACTGGGCCACTAAACCCAGCATTATATCTGGGAAAGTTGTGTTCTCTCTCCCGCATGTCATGTAGTGCCCTTAATTACCTCCTTTTAGCTTGGTTCCTCAACGTCTTTTGGTCTGCCTTGAATACAGGTCTGTGTTTCTGACAACCTTCATTTTTTAAAAATATCTCAGCTACCATGGATTGCCGAATTTAGGTATAAATCAGGATCCTGCTCTGTTGGTGCCAGTAACAGATTTGTAATCTTATACAAATTATTTAAACACTTTGAATCTATTTCATCATTCATAAAATAGGGATCAGGGTCTAACAACAACTATTGAAAGAATCAAATGCAAACCTATGTAGAAAAGTGTTTTGTAAACTGCAAAATTCAATGACGTTTAATAGACAATGATTTTCTAGTGCATGACCTGAAGTGGCATGTCAGTGCTTCTTAGCACTAATGTAATTGCCTAAGATTCCTTTACTGCACCCTCAGACGCCTGTTTTCTTTTAAAATTTTCAGCAGTGCACATTTTAAAAAATTCAGTGATATACGTAGGGTGCCATAATTTATATTAACAGTCCCCTTTAGTATTTAAAAACTTCTATGACTTTTTACAAACATTTTGGAGTTTTTATCCTCTCCTATCAAACTAGTTCTGCTTCATGGAAATCCATATTCTATTTTCAGCCTGTGGCCACTCTCATTGCATCTATGATTTTCTAATGCTATTCAACTGTAAGTGGCTGACTGTGCAGTCTTATTATTTATGCCAGTTTTCAGTATCTCTTCTACATTTTTTCTACCAACAGCATATGGTTTTGCATGGTCTATTCAGTAAATACTCATAATTATTCCACTGAGCTTTGGTGATGGTGAATGTGTGTGTTATTGGAGATAAACTGTGCAATCTGCAAGAAAAACAAGGATGAGTTTTTGCTTGGATATTTTTATGCATTTTGAGGTGAAGGCAGTATGCTTCACTCCGTACTGAGGCAGAGCGTTGCTTTGTGCATCCCATGCTTTGCCTTTTCTTTGTTTTTGCTTCATGACTCATCAGCGTGCCTTCGACAAACATTCTGATGTATGGATGTAACAACTCTCCACACAAGGTTATAAGATGAAAGCAATGCATGCAAAGGACTATTCCTACATAAGCAAAAACCAAACTGAGTCTGGATGTAAATATTGCTAATATATAATCAAAATATTTTAGTATATTCAAATTAAGTATTACCATTTGCTTTGTTTCTTGTATTCTGACACAATGAACATGCAGTCAGACAAAAACATGAGTTGAAGTATCAGCAACCTATAAAGTGTTTTTGTTTGTTTATTTTTTATTTTTCCTCTGCTGACCATTGACCTTAAAACTAATAGAGAAAAGCATAAAGCCTCTGTTTTCTAAGTTTTACAGTGAAATGAAACAGTTGTAAGTAGTTCCCAGGAAACTAGAATTACTGCTGTCAAAGAAAACCAGATGCCCAATTACCAGTGTTTCATATCTCTGAACACAAGCAAAAATGAAGTATGACCCAAATTCATTTGTTCATCAAAGTTGGAAATACATTGGGATTTTCTTTTCTGCAAGAAAATAATTCTTTATAAGAAAAGGGATGAACCAGATTTAATGTGGTTTTACTATTGCCATTGCTGTCCAGAGTAAATCTTCACATTTTTCTTTTAAACCAAAAAGAAACCACCAAGTCACAGAAAGAGTAAGTGAGGTCTGATTCAGTGGGAACTTATCCACAAATTCTATGAACAAAGGAGGACAGGAAGGTCTGTACACTGAATCTGCAGGTTCCTAAGTAACTAATTCAAAGCAAAAAGGAAAGAAAAGAAAGAGGTATGCTTCCTCTTCTGAAAAACATTCTTTAGATTCTAGCCTGGTCATTACAAAACACCAGGAGTACCTTCAAGCACAATGCAATAATGCCCAATCTTTACAACTTGCTTCAGCTTATAAAAATGACTGCAACCTTACTCCACTCTGTTCCTGACACTTCCAGAAAGTAGTACAACGTTTACCTTATTTTAATACTCACCAGCCATGCAACTAAATGATGCCATTTAATACCAGTTATAATGTACAGAATATTAGTATTCTGAACGAGGCAGGGGGAAAATTCTGAACTACATGATACTTTTATATAAAAGCCCACACGGTGTATCTTTTTTTAAAGGCCACTAAGACAACAAAAAATTTCCTCAGTGAGCCCATTTACATAGCCCTTTATCGCCCTTTGCAATCTCTCCCAAGTGAAAGAAAATGGGGGTATCTCTGAGGTTGTATGAAGGCAAAGCAGAAGGAAAAAAAATGAGGAGGGGCAAATGCCTGACATTTACTGTGTTCTTGGCCAATAGCCTTTGCTTGAGATTCTGCTGGAGGCAGTCAGGCTGTTTCTAGGCACACTTGGCTGATTTCTGATGGACTGTTGGGGACCTGCTCAGCTAAAGTAAGGTGATTCAGGGCCACAGGGATGCCACTGCCACTTCCTGCTTCTGCATTTTGTCTTTTTTTTTGGGGGGGGGACTTCAGAATAATCAGTTCTCGGAGAGCTGTTATCCACACTGACAAATGAAACTTGATGAGCTCTGCAGCAACCAAGGGATGCACCATCAGTTCGCTCATTAAGCAATGGTGGCCTCTCTTTTAAATTAGGGAATTTTGTTACTTCCTGAAAAAACTACAGACATTGTAATTTTTGTGTTTGTCTCTGTTTGTTTGCATACTTGCAGAAGAAGAAAACATCCTTCAACTCTGAGGTACAGTACACTCAGAGACACTTCCTTGGTTTCCAGGGACCACATTTACAGACATTTTCTAGGGTAGAAGAAGAACCAAATCATGAGTGTTCTGTTAAAAAAAAACAAAATGACTGCATTTTGTGTGAGCAAATATATCTCATTATACGTGGGGTAATATTTGTTCCCATTCACTCTTCTGTAATTCATCATTGCCTGATTTTTTTTTCAAAATTGATTTATGTAATTTTGTAAAAAGCCCCAAATGCAGTGGGCCTGTTTTAAGTTGGCTTACACAAAAACAGATTTTGAGATAAATATTCAAATGAAAGTGAAATAATAAAAAGTGTTCTTAAAAAATAATAGAAGATAGAGGAATTGGGAGTTGGAATAGAATTAGGTCAAAAAGAGTGTAATATAGAGGAAAGTCTGCAAATCTGCAGACTTGTCCACTCCACATTCAAACTACTCCCGATTCTTTTCTTAGTGGGTAATAAAGAAGACATTCATTTGTAGATCAATTTGTATACCAAGTGCCAGAGGTCCTTCTGGTTTATTTCAGCAAAGGTACCACATCTAAAACAGCAATGTGGGGAAATGGCCACAGAATCCTTTGGGGAAAGTTTGGAGGAATCGCCACCAAATACACTTACCATTGCATTAAAGGGTCTTACCTAATGCACATTCAGATCCTCTTTTAATGTATGGGCTCCTTTTCTTAGAACTACCTAAGGGTTGGTGTCTTGTGCTTGCATTTTAGTAATTCAGTGTTCCTGTTCTCTAAAAGTTTAATGTTGTCACCAGTGTCTACTGTTCTGAAATCTTACTATACTCATTATCACTAGAGAGCCCAGTTTCATAAGTACAACCTTGATCATTAACCTTAATCTATAGAGGACAACTCACACTAAGCTTTATAATGCCAGCATCTCTACCATTAAAGTAATCCTAATAACCTTAGTAAAGGTTGTGTCTTCTGAGGCCTATTAGAGGAAAAAGACAAGTAGTGGAGGAGGTTGAGGTTATTGAGTCTTTCATAATTGATCCATCTAGAATAGCCACCTCTCTCAGGCCTTCATTATTCCTCTACTAGGCCATTTCTGGAAACACCGCTTCACTTTATAAAAACTATAACTTTTTTCTAAGCTTTGAATAGTCATCTCCATTATAGTCAATTATTATAATCAGATCTTAAGCATAGGCTTGCTGTTTAGACTAACGGAACTACAAGAAGGCCTAAATGCAAAACCTCAGCATATCTCCTGTGCTAGAGTCACAGGTCAGATAGGGAAAGAGTAGGACTCTAAGACTTGGGAGAGGTATATCTGAATAGATTCACTAATGAATATGAAACCTCTCAGTCTGCTAAAATGCCTTATTGTAAGATAGCAAAGATAGAATAGGTTTGAGGACCACACAAAAGATTCAATTATGGTGGATGCCTGGCAAACCAATAACTTTCTTTCCACAAGATCTGACATCTACCTCTCCTAGCTATGAAAATACAGCTAGGTCAAGTTGCAACACAACCAGTTGGGAAAGAAAAACCTTGTTTCAAAAAAATGATAAAGGAATTATTTCTTGAAAGAGCTATGGGACCACACTAACATGTGATAGAAAAAGTGGCAGACAATGCCTGAGAATGGATCTTGAGAGTGTTTTTCTCTTAAAGGAACAGTGAGGTAGGACCAGAAAAGAAAGGGGGCAAGAATGGCTACATTATCAAGCAAAGTCTCATTAAAGTTAAATCCAGCTCAAATTGAGAGAAGAGTTGTGGAAATAGTAGCTCCCATCTCCAAATTATCTTCCATAGAGGGAAAAGTTATGAATTATTTATACTCTTATGACTCACGAGTATTGGTTAAAAGTTGCCTCTCTTAATTAAAAACAATGTGTGAATTTCCAGGCAAATTGGGCTCTCTGTGGGCAAAGGTAATGTGGTTTCTAGCAGCCTGACAAAAAATACACTGATGTTGGCTTTTAAAATGAAAGCACTATTGTGTATTGTGCATAACAATGTTCTTAGGAATTCAAAGCTACATATGCAGAGCACTGACAGTATTAGCCACAAACCTCTCTTTGTTATGCTCTATGGTTATATAGAAGTTTGCTCCTACATTCATAGCAAGGTGAATTCACATTACAAGTTGCAAAGAATGACCATGAGAATAACAAATACACTGTCAATTGGTTTCAATAGCTCACAGTTTTAATCTATTTTCAGTGGAATGTGGATTTTCCAAGTTGTTCTGATGGGTATGTGTTAAGATTAAGCCATTCATGATTTACAAGCAAAAAATGTGAGTGATTAGCACAGAGCTGGGTCTTGGTAGGCAAACGGCAGCTATGGAATACATTTTTTTGTTATTCAATGTGAAGTCTTTATACAGTTAAGGCCTGGTGAATTCTATGCACTAACACATTTAGTAAGTGGCTTTCTGAGAAAACTAGATGAGGGATGAGGGTAGGCAAAGCAATGGGTTGGTTTCTTCAGGAGAAATGGTAAATAAAGAAATCAAATCAGGGAAATGAGGTCCTAAAGGATAGGCACTATTTTTTTTTAAATATTGAACAAAAAACACATTTAGTAGAAAAGTATTCTTTCAACATGATATAAGAATTGTAGATTTCCTAAAATTTGTACCCAATCATTAGTCTTTCAGTAGACAACATGATGGGCACACATTTAATAAAATTATATTATAGATTCATTTATTTTAGAGATAAAATTAATTTAAATTACATGATAAAGGAAAAATACAGGAAATAAGGATTGTTGCCATGGAAACAATGTATACCTCAGAATGTCTGGTCCAAAGAGAATGAAGGGACATGTGAACCAGACTGATGCATCTCTCAGAACGCAGCTGGCCTCCATGCTGAAGCACATATTCTCGAATTGACATACATATATATAATAAAAATATAAATAATTATTGTGGAAAGTCACTAAGGTTTGGAATAGTTTGTTATTTTAATAGCACACTAATGTAATAAATTGGTCCCTTAAACCTGAATATTCTACTGCCTTTATACCCACTATATATTCTGATACTACAAAAAATATATCAAGTCTTTCCAGAAAAAGCTTTATAGATCTAAAGGGCAGATTGGTTAGGGTCAGAAAAAAATGATGTTTTAATTGAAATAAACTGTCGTATTTCAGTTCTACCTTTTAAACCTGAATCATCAATGACCGTGAACATCATTCCAAATCTCTGAATCTTAAGGGAAATGCCAGAGAAGGTGACCTCTGAAATAACTTTAATTTCAATATCCTGTGATTGCTTGCATTATGGTCTTTGTTAAGACTTGCTGCTTGGCTGTGTGAGTACCATAAAGTCCAAGTCCCAGGGCAGGATGCTAAATGTAAGAGCCCCAAACCCCTCACCACCTACTCCTTTCCCTCAACTTCATTTTAGTGAGAGCTAGGTGTATATAAAGCAGCTTCTCGGAGGTGTTTGTAGAAGTCATGGATGCAAGTTATCAGAGTAACACAGGCAAGTAAGTAAGAATAAGCAAGTTGCCAGGATGTATAATAATGAAGAAACAGCAAGGTCGATAAGGAAAGCATTTCTGCTGACATCCATAGAGCAAATCCCATCAAGGATAGGTGGTGCCAAACCTGGCACTGTGCTTACAGTCTTGGTGGTGGGCTTTCCATTCTTATGGGAAGTAGAGCCCGATCAACTCAACGTATTTTGAATAACTTACATGTAAGGACTAAATGCAAAGATGAACTGCAGGTGAAGGTGCAAGGCGTTCTTCACTTGGAGGCAATACCCTGCTCCCTGTCCCTATCACTACAGAATTAAATTATTCTGTCATTTTCTTCAACTGGAATATGACTTGAAGAATGTCAGAAAGCTTCTTTCTCAAACTGTCTCTCTCACACTAGCTCATAAAAATAACTCAACTAGTGCCACTGGGTCTATTTCAAACATTTTCTGTAAATCACTTCTTGAAGGATGAATTACATCATTTTGTAGCTATTGATATATTAATAGAAATATTCCTAAAGTAGCATATTATTGAAGGATTCCTCCTTTATCTCTGTCCACCAACATACAGTTGTGCTTTAATGACAGCTAAATGAATTCAAATTCTTTTAGCTTCCCCTAACTCACGTTTAAATTCCCTTTTCCAACTACCTTTGAAGTCCAACTATTTTCCTATATGTATTAATTCTAGGTGTAAGCAAGACATAGTTTTGAATTATAGTTTATATTGTAAAATACACATTTTCCTTTTTTATGTATAAATGTCTGCCTAGATAATGTCCATTCACTGTAGCATGCTAGATAATGTTAATTACTATCAGGAAAAAAAAACAGCAGAAAAGGGAAAAGAAAGTGAAAGTTTGCGATTTTAATTATAGTATAAGGAAAAAATCTTGTAGTACCAGTAAATGGCATTTGAATCACAATTTGAGATTGTGAGCGAGTGAGCCATATGTTTGTTTGGAGAATGTGCCAGGGAGAATTACTGCAAATTGAAAAGGCTCTGAAGTGAGCGCCAGCCTTCTGTGCGTATTGTTTAAGATGAAATGAGCATAGGGGAGACTTTTAAAACATGAAGTCAGAGAGATGATAGACAGATAATGAAGGACCTTGAAGAACATCATAAAACAATGCATTCACACTCATAGACACAGAGAACAGTGTGGTGAAGGCCAGAGGGAAGGGGCATGAGGCCGTGTGCAGGTGGGCAAAGGGAGGGGAAATGGGGACATCTGTAATAGTATCAATAATAAAAGTAAAATAAAATGAGATGGAAAGCCTTGGAGGGTTTTGAGCAGAAGAATAATGTAATCTGATTCAAGTTCAGACAAGGTCATTCTAGCCATTGCCCTGGTCATTGATCCACAAGGGCAAGGGCAGATGGCAGGGAAGTTAGGAGTCTGTTGCAGTGATTCCAAGTGACAGAGAATGGTGTCATGGATAGTAGAGTTATTAAGACCTGATCAGGCTCTCCAGAGATGCTCAAGCTAAAACCAACATGTTTCTGGTCATGTTGGACATGACTTATATTTTTACTTACATCTGTGAAAAGTGAAAAAAATTTTTGACCTTACAACTGGCAGGACAGAGTTTCCATTAACTATGGTGACAAGGCAGTGAAAAGACATACCTGGAACTCAGGTTTGATTAAGTTACATTTGAGATGCCTAATAGACCTCCAAATAAAAGTAGAATAGGAAGTTTAAATGCAAATCTGTAATTCAGTGTACAAATACAGACCAGAGGTATATATTTGGGAGATGTGACCACATACATGATATTCAGAGCCTTAACTTGGTGAGATCACTAAGAGAATCAGTATGTAGATGAAGAGAAAAGTTTTTATCTACGTCAAAAACTGCTGAAAGATCACAAGATGAGTAATGATTAATAACTATGGAATTTACCAACATGAAGATCATCAGTAACCTTATTAAACAGTTTGGGAAGAGTATAATAATGAAAGGTAAATCACGGACTTAGTAGGTAGAAAACATAATTGTAAGATTGAGTCTGAAGAGGGCAAGTACAGTTCCAACTCATGAAATGGTGCATCTCGCATAAATCATTCTTCCCACTGCATTCACCAAACTGAAGTCAAGTTCTGGCCCGTGGTTCTTATAAAAAATGTACTTGTCTTTCTTTGTAACTCTGATCACATCCTTTCTGCTATTCTGGCTATCTATGCTTATTGAGAAAAAGACTGTGCCATGCACAGTTAGGCTGTATTTACATCCCCATGACTATTCTATAACTACTGATCTGTACTTCTGAATCCCTTCACCTTTTTCACTCAGTCCCCACTCTCCTTCCCTTCTGGCAACAATTAGTTTATTTTCTGTATCTATGAGCCTATATCTGTTTTATTTGTACATTTATATTGTTCTTTAGATTCCACATATAAGTGAAATCATATGGTATTTGTCTTATTCTGATTGATGTATTTTGGTAAGCATAATACTCTCCAAGTCCATCCATACTGCTTCAAATGAAAAATGTGTAAATTTTCAATTGAATTTTTTGGGGTGACATTGGTTCACAAAACCATACAAGTTTCAAGTGTACAACTCAACTGAACATCATGTGCATACTGCAACATGCACCCATTGCCCCAAGCAAAGTTTCTTTCCATCTCCATTTTCCTTCATTTTGCCCACCTTCACTTACTTCAACCCCCCTTTCCTCTGGCTATCACCACTCTGTGTATTTGTCTTTGTTATATATATATAATGTAATATATATATATATTAGATATTATATATATTATATATGGTCTGTATTTGTACACTGAATTACAGATTCGCATTTAAACTTCCTATTCTACTTTTATTTGGAGGTCTATTAGGCATCTCAAATGTAACCTAATCAAACCTGAGTTCCAGGTATGTCTTTTCACTGCCTTGTCACCTTAGTTAATGGAAACCCTGTCCTGCCAGTTGTAAGGTCAAATTTTTTTTTTCACTTTTCACAGATGTAAGTAAAAATATAAGTCATGTCCAACATGACCAGAAACATGTTGGTTTTAGCTTGAGCATCTCTGGAGAGCCTGATCAGGTCTTAATAACTCTACTATCCATGACACCATTCTCTGTCACTT
>PVKM010009359.1:7496-37167 GCA_004027735.1 Carollia perspicillata | reverse complement strand
ATTTTAATTTCACTTAACATAATATTAAGATTTCCTTCCTTTTTAATGTTGCATAATATTCCATTGTATGTATATATCATATTTTATTTATCCATTCATCACTAGTCAATTTATTTTTTGGCAAAGGCACCAACCTAATTAAATTGGGAAAGGAAAGTCTTTTCAACAAATGGTACTCTTCCATTATCCATCATCCATACAGAAAAAATGAAACTTGACCTTTTCCTTATACTATCCACAAAAATTAATTGGAAATAAATTATAGTCCTTAGTATAAATGCTAACTAAGACTATAAACTTCTAGAAGAAAACAAAGGAAAATACCTTTTTAAAACCTTGAGATATGCAAAGATTTTTTAGAATATGAAAAGCAGTAACCATTAAATAAAAAAACATTGATAAACTAGACTTCAAGATAAAAACTTCTGTTTATAGGGTGATTTATGCATTTGCTTACATGATTAAAATATATTGAAGAAAAATACTCAGAACACATACTAAATCATTTTAGTCAAGCAAAACAGTGTAGCTATACATTCTTTAAAAAAGTCAAACTAAGTCCTCCTGAATTTTGTTACAGACCTTTTAAAAAACAAAACCTCCTGTTATCAGCACAAGGAGAAAGAGCTTCAAACCTAAAATGGAACTTACCAGACAATTGTAAAGGTTCCTCTTAGTGACCATTTATGTGTGGTTTTGTCACCTACTAGTCATGAGGTCTTGGATAGATCACTTTTCTCATCGGCCAGTGTTTATCGAGTAACTAATGTGAAACCTCAGAGTTCATCACCCTGCAAAGGGGGCACGTGAAAAGTTAACTTTATATAACGTCATGAACACTGGCCCCCATTTAATTTCCTTAAAACCTGCCCATCTGCAAAATAGCAATAGTATTTTATCTTTCTATCTGATGCAAAATAATTTAGCAAAGTTGAAAAGTATTATACAAATACAAGATAGTGCTGTCAGGATTATATGATAAGGATGTGCTTTTTTTGCAAGAAAAAATTACTTAAATTATGTTCATATAGCCCTGGTCAGTGTGGCTCAGTTGGAGCATCATCCCATACACCAAAGGTGGGCGGTTCATTCCCTGTGTGGGGTTCGGTCCCTGGTTGGGGTATGTGTAAAAGGTAACCAGTCAATGTTTCTTTCTCTCTTTCCCTACCTTTCTCTCTAAAATCAATAAATATGTTTAAATTTTTTTAAATTATGTTCACATAATTCTTACTGCCCTAAAGCCAATAATTTGACCCAGCAACACTTTGCAGGACTGAATTTGCACGAGCATACACTTTACTTTTGTTTAAATTGCCTGTTTCTAAATTTGGTATCGTATGCAATTAGAATTGAGAACCTTTCTTCCTCTCTACACTCACCTTTGGGGAAAAAAATGTTCCTTCTACTTAGGATTGGTCTCGGTGGCTCTGCCAGTGGTAACTGCAGCAGGTCAGTGATGGAGTGCATGACAGCCTGGATAACAGTGCCAGCCGCCAGGCCAGGCTGGGGTTGCTCCAGGGTAAGACTTTTTTCTCTATGGGGTTGAGTCTGCTGATGGGAGCCTAGTGATTCCAGCTTTGATCATTAAAAGGTACAGGGCCAGAAGTGTTCCTGATAATCCTCCACAGGGACAGGCGTTCCACTGGGACAGAGCTTCTTTTGCTCCACTACTTGTAATCTTTTGTTCCTTTACCTCTTGACATCATTTCCCCTCTGACTTCCCTCCCTGAACTTTCTTTTTCCTTCTGACTTCTGAGCTGTTTCTACTTTCCCATCAAGAAAGCTTTTAATAAACAAGAAGATAGAGAGGTGCTTCTCGGTCTTGTCCCCCTCTGTCCTGGCAGCAGGAGGGCAAAGGTACGTGTAGTAGATGTAGTGGATAGTAGTCTCTGCAGAAAATAACAAACATAAAGCACAAGTGTAGCAAGTAATAATAAAAGTGTGGTTTTGGCTTTTGTATCTATGCATGAGCCAATGGGCTTACATTTTTGTTAACCCCAGGCCTGAGCTGTTCCTGGGAAGAAGTTTATTTTTTAAGGATTACTTTTCAACTGACCTTGTTTCCCCCCCACCCCAACTACTACTCTTTTAGTCAATAGCATACCCACAAGAACCTTTCCTGGAAGTACTTTTTCCCACTAAAAATGCTGGGCTATAACCAAAGGATACAGAAACTGTGACTGGAGACCTCTGTACACACATTGCCTGTTTCAGCTAAGCCTTATTGGATTTTCTGGGTCTTAAAGGCCCAACACACTCTTGGATATTATTTACATTTTCATGAGTGAGGTTCTATAACTTTATATATACAACATGAATTTATAGATTTTTTTTAATTTTTTAAAAAAGATATTGATTTTAGAGAAAGAGAAATATCAATTTTATTGTTCCACTTATTTGTGCATTCATTGGTTGCTTCTTGTATGTGCCCTGACCTTGGTGTATTGGGATGATGCTCTAACCAAGTGAGCTACCCAACCACAGCATAAAGGTTTTTCTCTCTTTGTTTTTTCCCCTCTATCTCTAGGGTTGCAATAGTCTCCAAATCTTTTGAAGGACAAACTGATCGCACAGAAGAATGGTATGGAACCCACTACAAACAAGAAGCTATTCCAGATGAAGTCATTAAGGTATGGTTAACGCAACTGTGAAGAAGTCTTTGTGTGAAGGGTGCACACCAACATGAGCTCCCTAGGTCAACCAGCTCACAGCCTGGGGTGTGGACAGTGACAGCCCAGTGCTGTCTGTACCATCGTGAGAGGAGTACAGAGGGAGATGGAGAGCTCTTCCTTAGGTTTGGTCTGAGGAAATGGCACCATGGCCTCCTTCTTCTGTGTCTGTCAGACCAGCAGGGCTGTTAGGCAGACTTCCAGCTTCAGTGCAGTCAGATGTCACTGAAGTCCAAAGTACACAGAGAAGCAAAGACACCAAGACAGACAGGCAGGAAGAGATGGGAATCGGAAGCATGAAAAACAGGTGCAAGGGCTCTAGAGAGCTCATGATCTTGCTGGGAATACAGGCAGGGAACAGTCTTCTCTTGAGGAGGTGCTGTATTTTATGCCTTGTGTTGCATCATTGCTCTTTTTGTCAACATAGGGAGGAGGATTGGCTTTTCAAAACAGGGATATTTAGGTAGTGTCTTGTCCCATTCATCAGTAGGCAAGATTCTGTTTGTGAGTCCTATCTACTTATCTAGTACATTTTCTTTTACAGTTCTCATTGTGTAGCTTTGAGATTGTGTCCTTTATTCATGGGACATTTTTTAAATGTACATGGGTAATGATGATGAAGAAAAAAGAAGAAACAGTTTAAGAAAGAAAATCATTACTGGTACTTCTGACATATTCACAGCATAGAAGGAGCTCACTGGAGCCCTGTCTTGCTAAACTATGAGGAAAGCTGATCTTCCACGAGTTAGTGCTGGGTCTGAACTAATCCTAAAACAAGAGAGAACCCCTATTCACCAAATTCCGACCAGGACAGCTCTGCCCTGCATGGGAGCTTGTTAAAAAACAAATTTATCTGGGAGCTCAGCAGTGAAATTACTAAGTGCTTACCAGTTTCTACCGTTCAGCCATTCCTAGAGACTTAAGTTGCCACTTACAAATAGTATGGCCAACATCCCCAGGACCCCAGTGCCAAAAGACACAAATGCAGGGGCCAGAATAGAATTGCTGAAGTCGCCAGGCCCTGCCACATCATCTGGAGACCAAATTATCGGACCCAGAATTACTGGCAGTCAGTTGCTTTTATTTCTTTTTTAAGTAATGAAAAGCCCTATAAATTAGAGTTCAGCAATCAATGGCCTGAGATCTGTTCCACTTAGCTTTTGGCACTAGCCCGTGGAACAGGTCTAACCTGCAGGTAGTGTCAGCCCTGTCCCACAATCCAGACTTAAGTCTTAAGTTTGTCCTTAACCTCGTGCTTGAATTACTGCTTCACTTGAAAGTTCACATGGTCATCTGTGAGAGGTGCGGGCCTGGTATTAAGAAGTACTGTAGTGAAAGTAGCCCCATTTAGCCTTGTTTTCAGATCACACGTGCAAGTAACTTAGTGTAGCTAAAATTTTAACTCTTCTATAAATGATCTATTACCGCCCCAGCTGGTATGGCTTAGTTGGTTGGAGCATCATCCCATAAACCAAAAAGGCTGTGGTTTTGATTGCTAGTCAGGGCACATGCCCAGGTTGTGGGTTTGATCCTTGGTTAGGGTGCCCCCAAGAGGCAGCTGATCAATGTTTATCTCTCGCATCCATGTTTCCCTTTCTTTCTCCCTCCCTTCCCCTCTCTCTAAAGTCAATAAGCATGCCCTTGGGTAAGGATAAAAAATAAATGACCTATTCCCTACCCATTGTAGGAAATATTCCTGTATAGATTATTCCTTATTCTTTAAAGAACTGAAGCAAACATGATCATCATATGGACCAATTAGCTTCTCGGTGTTCCATAATCTCAGATTATTTCTTAACCCTGTTTGGTCATTTTGGAGATGTAGAAAGAGGAAAAGAGGTAAGTATAAAACCTTGATTAGTACTTGAGACTCCAATTCAAGTTTTATAAAAAGTCATCAATAGCTCTTAGGAGTAGCCTCTTAATTTTTGATGGAAAAGAATGCTATGTGATATTTATCCCCATAATATTTGCCTGGATATTAAGTGAAGTGACTGTTTTTAAACTCTTATGTTTTTCATCATCCATCCAGAAATGGCAAAATGCTGAACTGAATGGGAAATTTAAACTTCCAATGAAGAATGAGTTTATTCCTACAAATTTTGAGATTTTACCATTAGAAAAAGAAGCAACACCATGTCCTTCTCTTATTAAGGTAACATGTTAGATTCAGTGATTTTAAATTGAAGGGACAGACCTGTTACATGGAAGGGACTTAGAGAGATGATTTCTTGTATTTGGTACTTTGCTGATTTGGGGGGCTCACATCCAAAGAGACAACAGAAAAATCGCAGAAAGAACACTATAAGAAACATTAGAAGATTCAAAATGTTAAAGCAAACAAAACTACTAGACAGAATATAGGGAATTGTTTTCTCTGCAGGGAAAAAATGGTAAGTCTAGACTGTAACAACAAATCTATTGAAAGATAGTGTCGTCTTTTTCGTATTCACCAAAGACCCAATAAGGAAGTGGATTTCATGCTGCATCATGAAAATTAGAGATAAGAATCTAAAGCCTGGGAGAAAGCGTCCAACGGGGGAGGGGGGTGGCTGTGGTATCTCCCTGCCTGTGAAAACAGCTCTCCTTTTGACAGAGTGGCATGGACCCAGATACGAAGGGTGTTCGAGCCGTGGGTTTTCTTTTTCTTTTTCAGAATGTTATTGTCACATCGTTAATTCATGCCTTGAGTAAAAATTGTATAGAAAAAAGATCAAATTATTCCAGCACATTCTCTTTTCTAAAACTAACTTTTTCTAAATTCACCACCATCAACATTTATTTTTCTTAATTTTCATTTTCTTGAAATGACCTAGCATTCAATTAACTCAGTGAGATAAGAATTAGTATTTAGGAATATGAAATCTAATTTATCTGAAGCAATTACATTATTATTGAGACAACCATTTTTCTTTAGAAATGACATTTTAATGGGTTATATAGGTTAGACTACTGAAAGACAAAATTTGTTTATCTCTCAAGTTTTAATTGTTATTTATTTAAATAGGCCTTTTCAGAGTAAACTAATGAGAACATTCAGCCATTTCTATCTCGTCCGAGTTTCAAGTGAACACCTAAGGCTGTTCTTATTACAGTGCGAGAGAAGCAGAGAGTCAAGGTGGTGGCTCATTTGTTCATCCCGGCTGTGTTTCTCTGCTGGGTAGCACATGACTCCAAAATTTAGCAGCTGAAAATCACAAATACTTATTTTATTTCATGTAGTTGGGATAAAATGGTTGGGTAGTTCTGGCTGAGGGTCTCTCATGAGGTTATAGTCAAGCCATTGGCTGCAGCTTTGGCCATCTGAAGGTTCAAGTAGAGCCGGAGGGTTCAACTGGAGCTGAAGTTCAGTGGTTTCTGGCAGATCTCATTTCTTCCCCACATGGGCGTCTCCATAAAGTCGCTTGACATGGCATCTGGCTTCCCCCAAAGTGAGTGATCTAAGAGGGAAAGTGAGTGATCAGCAGGGAAGTCACAGTGTCTTACATAATGCAGTCTCAGAGGTGTCATACCATCTCAGAGGTGTCACACCATCACTTCTGTCACATTCTGTTGGTCAGAAAGACCAGACCCAACTGTGGTTCAGTGTGGGAGAGAGGACATCACAAAGGTGTGGGTTCTAGTAGGCAGGGATCCTTGTGGCCCACCTTGGAAGCTGGCTGCCACACCCCACCTAAGGACTCCTGCCCTGCCTCCCAGGGTCCAGAGCGACAGGGACAGGACAGTTGGTATTGGCTTCTCCGGTCTGAATCTTCCTCCACTGTGTCCCCATCTCATTAATCCAGGGGAGATAAAATGGTGATTTCTCCCTGCTACTGGCATTGCCAGTCTTCTCTTTTCACTTCCTGCCTGACGGCCATCTGAGTCTGCTTCAAGGCCAGGAGACAGCAGCCTCTCCAGAACTCTTCTCTTGAAGGGTGGTGAACATTTTTGCCGAATATGTCCATATTTCCATAACCAATTTTTTTCCCATCACAGGATACAGCTATGAGCAAACTCTGGTTCAAACAAGACGACAAGTTTTTCTTGCCGAAGGCTTGTCTCAACTTTGAATTTTTCAGGTAGGTAAGACGAATCAAGCTATAAAGCTTCTTATAAAAATTAAGGATTACTTTCTAAAAGGTTTCTTTGGTTCCTTGAGGACCCATGTCTAAAAAGAAAGGAGTTAGAGTTATTGAGCCTAGGCAAGAGAAAGCTGCCGCTGTTAAGTCTTACTGTAAGAACCAATGTTGTTCATGCTCCCCCTCCATTGAGGAGTACACCCTTTAACTGAAATGGTTTGGGTGAGTTATTAGGAGAATGACCTTCCTAACCATTAGGATTTGGGAATCTGGAAAGGCTATCGACTTACCCAGAAGTTTCATTAAAGAAAGATTAAATAATTTGGGCATTTTTGTTGCGGTTTTGGCTTTGTATTCCTGGCACATGCCCTGCAGAAGAGTGTGGTAGTAGTTACTAAGTGATCTGGAGTCTCTTCCAGCCATTACTTTTCTGGAGCCCGTAGATACTGCTCTCTCTACTCCTGGCTTGGTTAGAAGCATACCTCGGAGATATTGTGGGTTGGGTTCTAGACCACCACAATAAAACGAGTATCATAATAAAACAAGCCATAATTTTTTGCTGGTGGAGGGTCTTGCTTTTAGTTTATAAAAAACTCAACATCTGTGAAGCACAATAAAGCAAGGTATGCCTGTATTTTCCCATTTGGCTTCAGAAAACCTTCTGAGAGACCATTTGATATTTTTACGTATTCTAAACCACCCAAGCATAGTTCTTAGAATTAAAAATGTCTCCAACCAATCCTCTCTGTGTCGTAATCTCCCTAGAGATATATACACTGTTAGCTTTCTTAAAGATTCTTATGGAAATTTTGTGTGTGTATATATCCTTTTAGTCTTTACAGAAATAGGATTATATTACACATTCTGAGTTATAGTTTTTAAAACTCTGTGATCCATATTTAAACATATAGCATCTGATTACAAAATCATGTTTTTCAAATTGAGAAGTGAATCAGAATTTAAGCATTTCAGTGGAATCATGTTCTCTTTTAAAAGTTGACGTAGGACCCTTTCCAGTTCACCGGCATGGCTGCCGTGGACGCAGCATTTTAGGACACTTCCTGGAGCTGCATTCTGAGCTCGGGCCACAGGGCTGTGAGCTCCCAGACCCGCTTGCTCTGGCTCTTCCCTTCCACTTAAGACAGGTGCATAGTGGGTGCCTGTGGGGCTGAGCCCTCTCCTGGACTCTTCTTTTGACAAGTTTGCTTTTCTGAGTTGTGCCCTAAATTTCTGAGCTGCTATTTGCCTAAAAAAGGACGTCTGTCACCATGTATAATACTTTAAAAAATTCATTGACACAGCATTCACTTAGATTTTCCAGATGGAGGACATTTGTATAGCCATAGATTTTTTTCTTTGATTTTAATTCTCAAAGTGGCTGAGCATTTTACTCCTATTTTTGCTGCATTATCAGTTTTTGATAAAATTGTTGGCTTTGCTCTCAGTGCATTAGTTATATTTACTTTGCTATGGAGTGAAACTTTGAATTTGCTGCCAAACAAGCCAAAAGGGCACACCTGCCTCAGGTTCTTTGTACTGGCTATGTTCTCAGCCTGGAAAGCTCTCCACCTACCCAGACATCCCTAGGCCTTGCTCCTTTCCTTCAGGTCTGGGCCTTATGAACCTTCTTAGCAATCTTCTGTCTTGTCACCACGACCCATCACTCCACGGCCCTCCCCCCGTTTAATTTTCCTCCATAGCACTGTCACCACCGAGCGTATATTTACACTTAATATGTGTCTCCTCCAACTGGATTATAAACTGGTCAGTGACTTTACCTGATCTGCCCCTTCTGTATTCCCAGTAGCTAGAGAAGAGCCTAGCATTGTGTTTAATTATGCATGTAATAAATATTTGTAGGATGAATGAATCTTTTACTTACTTCTCATAAAGGTAAGCATGTCATATAGTCAGATGCGTAGATCATTTACTAAAATTTGAGTCTTAACTCTGCTACTACAAACCCAGGTGACGAGGAAAATTATATTTCTTAATTAGGAAATTAAGTTTTAAAATAGGTGGTCTCTGTGGTCCTATTTAGCCCTTGTGCTCTATAATTGTTCTCTTTTGTTACCCTTTCTCACTTAAATATTTTTCTATCTTAATATTTTTTTTCTAGTTCTGGCTGCAGTTATATGGTGGAAATCATTAGTTATTTTACTGACAGTGCTCTAGCTTTATTGGTTTGGGGAAGCTCAGAAATAAGCGAACATTTTCACAGGTCTCAGTTTTTCTCTTTTAAGTTCATGTAATTGTAGCACACAAACCTCTCAGTCTCATGGTCCAGTCCACCAAGGTATGCTTGCTTAGAAGGACAAAAGGGACATGCCAGTGCTGAATCAGATCTTTCAACCTTACCTCCTCCTACTAGTCCTGAACGTAGGTATGTGTTTGGGCCGGTTCCACTCCTTCTAACTTTTCAGTTCTGTCACACCATCTGGGATAAGCAGCTCCTTCTTCCTCTTCACCTCCACCAGCACACATGGCATATTTCAGGCTTCTTTTTTAGGCATCTGTTTTTCCTCATAAAAGACAGACTCAAGAATTCAAACCGCGTCTTCAGGAAATTGTATGAATTGATGTTCAGTTTCTTGGTCCATCTCGAAAGGCCACATGTCACATTGGGAAGTAATAAATCAGCTATTTTACTGTCAACATTTTCTTCCAGCCCATTTGCTTATGTGGACCCCTTGCACTGTAACATGGCCTATTTGTACCTTGAGCTCCTCAAAGACTCACTCAACGAGTATGCATATGCAGCAGAGCTAGCAGGCTTGAGCTATGACCTCCAAAATACCATCTATGGGATGTATGTAAGTACCCATGTCTTAGAGCCTTCCACTCATCAACATTTTTTTACATTGATTTGATGGAAGCATTTTTGATTGAGGGTATGAGTTGAATTTCTTTTTTTTTAATCTTTATGGCTAATCATATTTCCTCATCATTTAATTTTTAAGTTAGCTTTTATTTTAAGTATTCAGCAATATACTGTTCATATTATGCCAATTTTCCTTGATTTCTTTTTTTTAACATCTTTCATCAAATTATCATATTTTTCTCCTCAACGAAATTGGACCCTGATTTAGGTTTAGATCTAACCCATTCTGTGTCTGAAGTCTTGGTCTTTGACAACAGAGAATGACATCTTGCTGCCACTGTAAACATAAGGTCGGCCTATACTATTTCCCTAGCATTTCAGATCATGAGGCTGCATATCCATACTCTTCGGTCATGTTTCTTCATTACCATGCCACTGCTTGAGGTATCAAAGCATTTCTTTTGTTTTTCTTTTTGTTAGTCGCTACATTTATGCTGATCCTCTCCATTGCAACATGACATACCTGTTTATCAGGTTATTGAAGGATGATTTAAAAGAGTATACATATGCAGCACGCCTCTCAGGTTTGAGCTATGGCATTGCATCAGGAATGAATGCAATACTTGTAAGTAAAATGAAAACCAAAGAAAAGGCACCACACTGTTTTAAGCATTATGTTGAGCTTGGGAAAACTATTAACTTCTGCATTTTTAAACAAGAAGATTGATGGTTTTTTCCTTACATCTTTTTAATGATTGAAGAACTCAAATTGGTATTAGCTACATTAATGAATGATTTAGTAGAGTTTAGTGCATCTTGTGAACATGTATGTTTGCTACATTTACATGCATGTTCCTCTGCTTGAAATGCTTAACATAGTAATCCTGAAAGCATGTTGTTCTTTTCATGTATTTGAGTATATTTACATCTGTAAGTGGAAGATGTCCATAGTTACTGTTGTGGTGCTTGAATTTTATTTACGTATAAGCTTTATGTCTATTGACAGTAGCAGAAAGTTCCTATGTTTAGATACTTGTGACATTTTCACTTAATTTTTTTGTAGCATGCATCATTAACTACTTTTGAGTGTGTTTTAAAATAAGCATTATTAAATACACTCTAAGAAATAACTAGATCCTTTCTCTTGACACTGTTTGTGATGTTTACAAACTTATATCTCATTTCCAAATTAATATCCCTTTATGGCACACATTCTTCACTTTTCTTGAAAATATATTGTATGTTTTAGTAACAACTAAAATGAGAGCATGTGCTGTGTACTCCTCTTTATAAATTCTTATGCAAAAGGTTTTAGGGATTTTAAATTTTACTTATTTGCAGTGAGTTTTTTTTCTTCACACAAGTAAATTTCCTGGTAGTTTTCATTTAATGTATCACAATGTATGCAATCTAACCATTCTCAGAATCCAGGGAAATTTGAAGCTCAGAGTCCAAATAAACTCCAAATAGAAAAGTAATAATCCATTGTTTATTTTTCACTATTGAGTTTTAGAAGCATATCACCATTTATATAAATAATGTATTTGTGACAAAATGAGCTTTCAGCCAATTGTCAGTCTAGTTTGCACAGTATGTGATGTGCTTTCCATGGCCGAGACCCTTCGTTTTTGCTGAGGTTTTTGCCTATTGTTTTTCATTCCATAGGTATTCTAGATGCATTGTATCCTCTAGTACAGTGGGTGCCACCATGCGCAAATAGAATAATTGGAAATATGACTATAGGAACCCACCACTTTTCAAAATGTTATGTTTTCAGAGACTATTAAATGTTCCTAAGGCAAAACCCAGTGTATCCTCACCACACATCTGTTTTGCCATTAGCTTTTGGCTCACCAGCAGAACTCCCCAGCCAGCAAGTGGTAAGACACGGGCCCTTACTGGACAGCACTGAAGGGTAAATGTGGCCAATGCCGCATGAAAAATCGGGGCTGCCTCGTTTCTCCAAGTATGTTTTAAAAAATATTTGAATATAAAAAATTTGGGGACATGCCCAATAGTTTGTAGATAACACTCCCCTATGATTTTTACCTTCTTACCACCTATGAAAACATTAAGCCAGCATTCCCTAGACATTTTTTGAAGATTAAACTTAAAATGCATTCTGCAATTACTTTTGACTTTACAAGAACTTAAATTTTGATTACTCAAATGTGTGCTGCCACAGTTGGGCCTCAGGTGAGTTTTCCTACTGTGGATTTTATTTAGGAAAAGCAAGATTATGCTATTGGGTATTAGTCAGTACCAATGGTTAATGTTATCTAAGTGTTAAACTATACTTATAAGAAGTTAAATTTAATTTCTTGTTTCATTTTTATTTTAAAGCACTTGGTTTGGGGATTTTCTGAATGTTTACAAATCAAGCTTAAGGTGCTGCATGATAGTTTTAGACCTTTAACACCCTGAACTCTTTCCGTAGCTCTCGGTGAAAGGTTACAATGACAAGCAGCCAATTTTGCTAAAGAAGATTATTGAGAAAATGGCTACCTTTGAGATCGATGAAAAAAGATTTGAAATTATCAAAGAGGCAGTAAGTTTTCCGAACTTATTTTTGTAATTTGTTGTGTTTTTTTGTTCATAAGTTAATATGGAGTGATTTTTAAAGGGTTTATGAAGTTAATGACTCCACGTTTCCCTTCTCTAGTACATGCGATCTCTTAACAACTTCCGAGCTGAGCAGCCTCACCAGCACGCCATGTACTACCTCCGCTTGCTGATGACCGAAGTGGCCTGGACCAAAGACGAGTTGAAAGAAGCTCTGGATGGTGAGTCTCTTTTCTGTTGACAGCCTGGTACTTTATTTTTCTTTTATCTTCATATCTAGTGTTGATGCTCTCTAATAACTTACAGTTCTCTTACAGCCAGATTGCTTACTTTTTTATGAAAGCAGTGGTGGCCTTTGGTATTCATGCAGTTTACCCACATTTGCTGTTTTCGACCTGGACCAACAGCAGTGAATTAGTTCTGTTTGTGGATTTCTGCAGATGACTAAATGTTTTGACCAAAGCACTTACCTTGTTACTATTGTTCTCAGAAAAGGAAAAAAGGGCTAGGTTTGAAAGTCTCATCCCACAGAAAGTGCTCAGGCATCTGATTCTGTTTTAGTTCAGGTAAAAACTAGGAACTGTATAAAGACTGCAGTGGCATCTTTTTCTTTCTCCTAAAAGTTTAAATCTAGTTTTCATAGGGTTTGTTTGAAAGTTGTAAAATCTTTGAGGGCCATGATTATGCCTTCCTTTTATTGTCTTTATTTAATATCTAGTATAATATCATATCTTCTGTGTGCGTGTCTAATGAATGCCTATGGAATGGAATGGAATTACTTTTAGGGCTGCTTCATTGGACAGAGTGTAGACTGCTATCACCCTTTGTTGTTTTATCTTTTTCATTTCCCAGCATTACTTTACCAATCTTCTTTTTGCATGCTCAGCAGTAAGGAAAAAGAATACTGTTGAATTTTTAATGCTCTTTTATGCTAAGTCCTTACTTACACTTATTATGTAACACGCCACTTTGGCTGTCTTCAGTGACAAACCAAGAGCACAAAGTATTGAAAAAGCATTATTTTATTGGTTGCTGCAGGTATTGGGAAGGTGTTTAGATTATAAAATTAGTTAACTAGAACAGATACATTTTTAACCTTAATAGTTAATACACCTTTCTTTGCAAAATGGTTATAAGTCACATTCAGTTAACAGTAAAAATTTTGCTTTAAAAAATACTGCATAATATATTTTAAATACATTTTTCAAGAAACTGAACCTGTATTCAGCATGATTAACAATCAGAGGCTTTTGGATTCCTCAACCCCCTTTTTTAGTTTCTGGGTCAGATGTTATGTAAATTTTAAGCAGAATAAGCTCTAAAGTGTCTGAGGCATACGAAGCCTTCCTAAAATATAATTTACAAAGAAAAAGCACTTTCTTAGTTGAAATTCTTTGCTCTAATAAACAGTCATTCTGTTTTGTTGTGTGTATTTATGTAGTAATTCAGTAATGCCAACGTGGCTTAATCTGGAGACAACTCACTGTGAGAAGCTGACTCCCTCATGACTCCAAGCCAGTCGGCTAGCTACCCAGGCGCTGGGGTAGCGGGAACCTCCGAGTCCAACATGGTCTGACAGCGTTAATTGACTGCATGCTGTGTACCAGGGCCTAGCCTCCAGTTACTTAAGATTAAAAAAAAAGATTATTTAGACGGGGCTTCTTTGATCGGGGAGCTCCAGTCTAGTGGCAAAGAATGAAGGTAAACAGACCATTTCAGGAGAGGCAGAGAGAGCAGGTGCTGTGACAGAGGTCTGCAGAAAGGGCTCCGAAGGCAGTGCAGTGGAGAAGGACAAGCACGCAGTCCAGACTCAGGCCGGCCAAGGACCACATGCCAGCTCTGCAACCGACTAGCCTGATGATTTTGGTCAAGAAATTTACATTTTCTAAACTTAAGTTCTCACCTTTAAAATGGGGCTAACAGCACACACACGTTATAGTTTATAAAATCTGTAAGATACTGGACAATAGTAAGCACTTGTTAATTCCTTTCCCGTGTCTCTCTTTAAATTTCAGCCACTAATTTTAATATTTATTGCAGCAATTATTAGTATGGTATCCTATTAGAGAAGGGACAACTCTTCCTTACTGAAGGATTAATACATTTGAAAGGAATGTGGGTAGTAGAAAACTCACTATTAGGATTCTATAATAATAATAATTGATACAGGCAGTATACGCCAGTGTTGCTAAAATTTGTGGGTAAAATTAAGGAAAAACAGGATATTTGTATAGTTTCAAAGTATTTCCCTCAAAATAAATATTTACTAATTGCAGTGGGAAAAGTAAGCATTGATAAGCAGGTGGCTTTTCCTAATTGCTTGTAGAGCATACGCGAGTTACTCAATTATAACCAAAAGGATAAAATAGTGCACTTACAGTCCAGACACCTGGCAGACACCACCCTTCCCAAGTGGCCCATGTTGACATCACCAGCACCACGGCGTGCCAGCACCACGCACCCCTGATATGCCGCACTGAGGAGCATGCTACCTCTGTGGTGCTCTTCCTACATGAGCTCAATTTAGTCATGACTAACCGAAACAAAGGGCATTCTATAAAATCCCCGAACAATACTCTTCAAAAATCGGAAGGTCCCCAAAGATAAGGGAAGACCAAGGAACTGTCACAGATTGGAGGACACATGACAACTAAATGCAAGATGGGCCTGTGGGTTAGATCCTAGGACAGAAAAGACGTTAGTGGAAAAATCGAAATCCAAATAAGATCCGTATTGTAGTTAATGGTATTGTACTAGTGTTAATTTCTTAGTTTTGATCATTGTACTGTGGTTATGAAAGATGTTAACATTAGGGAAAGCTGGGCGAAGGGTATACAGGAACTCTCTCTGCTGTTTTTGAACTCAGATCTCTTCCATAAGTCTTAAATTGTCTCACAGCTGTTTTATAAAACCTTGTGAGTAGAGCTCTCTTTTTCTTACCCCTTTCCAGACGTCACCCTTCCTCGCCTTAAGGCCTTCATACCTCAGCTCCTGTCACGGCTGCACATCGAAGCCCTTCTTCACGGAAACATAACTAAGCAGGTGGGTGGCCGAAGTGTTAGCATTGCTTTATGAGTCAGTGCAGGGCCTTTCTTCCCTAGTCTGTCTGAGACTGTTCGCCACCACACTGGAGGTATAAGCACATCGAGACTCACTGAACCTTCTCTGCTCTCTGGAGGAAGGAGGAGGAGGAGGAGGCATGGGGGAGGGGCACCAGTGTGGTTAACTGTGGACCTACTGTCATGGCCGCCACTTATGCTGTCCTCTGCCTTGTGCAGTCACAGAAGGAAGTGGGAAAAATGAGCCTGCTCCATGTAGGACAGCAGGACTGCAGTGGGTAAGAGCACGTGGCGTGGAATCAGACAGCCCGGGTTCAAACCCTAACTGTGCCACATGCTATGTACGTAATCCTCTGAAAACGGCTCGACCCCTCTGTGCTCAGTTTTCCTGTTTGTGAAAGTAGAGTTATTAGGGTTAAATTAAATGGTGAAGGCCAAGTGTTCGGTGCATGGACAGCACTCTGGAATTCCCATGTCAGCCTGTCTCAGATGCTCACACACTCTACTGCTCTGCTATACTGTCTCCAAAACACTAAGCCCCGTGGCAGAGACAGGGTTCTTAGCAAGGTCATTTTTATTCAAAACAAAGCCTTATGCTCACCTCCTTTGCTTTGCCATAACCCCAGCTGTCATTCACCTGGGGCTGCCTTTCCGTCACCAGCGCCTCTCCAGCTTCAGCGATGCCTTTCCCCCAGCATTGAGATGGTCTGCGTCTCTGTTTCTCTTCAGCACTGTCATAGTGACTCATGCAAATGGACAAAATTAATTTTTATGCATTTGAACCGGGTCAAATGTATTTAACTAAGATTTAAGCTTTATTTCACAGATGTGTAGTTTTCATATTGCGTGGGATATCATTCAATATCCTGTTTTTTTATTTTCCCAGACAAGGTACATTTGTGTTCTTGTAATGCACTGTGGCCTGTCTTTTTCCACAGGCTGCATTAGGTATTATGCAGATGGTCGAAGACACTCTCATTGAACATGCTCATACAAAACCTCTCCTTCCCAGTCAGCTGGTTCGGTATAGAGAAGTTCAGCTCCCTGACAGTAAGTTGAAATGTTATAACTTTGGTAATGAACAACTTTGACATAGCATTGTGGGTGATCACAGGTAGATCGGATTCACTTGGATGACAATGTATTGTTTTATGGTAAAGAGCTACGGGATCCTTTGCTGTTTCTAAAAGTATGGTTAAAGACAGACAATTCTGCCAGGATGTTCTCAGGAGGTAGACCAAAGATGTGAAATTCAAGGTAGCAATTATTTTGAAGAGAATGATACTGGAATTGACCGGTTATTGAGTATGGAGGAGTTAGGAAGTAAAAATATCACAAAGCTAAAGAAAAGTTGATTGTGAATCATGAGATAAAATTTATTTATAAAAAAATGAAAACTAGAATTATAGTATCTAACTGGAAGCCCATAGGTGTCTTTGGCAGAAATTGTTTTAGGAAAGCCACAGGTGAATATGATGTATTTATTACATGCATATTTTATGAGGAATTTTAACATAAAAAACAGATAATGTATTAGAGTTTGCAATACTGGGTTACTTTTACATTAATGGTGGTTTCTGTTGATATAAAAACTCATTAAGCATATCTTCAGTATTGTTCAGAATTGTCTAGTGAAAGGACACATGGACAAACACTAAGAGGGGTAGAAATGGGAGGGAGGTGGGGAGTACCGTGGGGGTGGACTGGGACGGGAGTAAACGACAGAAAACTGTACTTGAACAACAATTAAAATAAAATTTTAAAAAACTCTCTAGTGGGAAGTTTATTAGACCGGGGTGAGAAGCATTGATTTCCTTTATAGCCACACTCGATTGTTGGCTGTTTCCCACACATACCTTGTCTGTGCTTTTTTCCCAGCTATTTTATCATCCTGAAATACTGCTCCTTACCACCCCCAACCCTCCTTTTCCTCACGGACCTATGTGTACACCTCTTCATCCTTCCTCACCCACGTTATAAGCTCCCTATTTCACTAAACTTTTCTAAAACTCCCAGCTAGAAGTAATCACTCTTCCAACCTCGCAGCACAGGTTTTCCGAACCTTTCCTTATTTAAGCTACTCAGCACTTCTTCTCTTGCACTGGAATTGAAATGCATCTCTATATCCCTTGTTAGCACATCCATTTCTTAAGATCAGGGTATGTGCCTGGCTTATTTGAGTAGCTACAAACCCAACTCGAACAGAGTACTGCCTCAGGATATCATTGTTACCTGTGGCATGGCTCAGTTGGTGGGTGCATCGTCCAGTAACCTGAAGGCCGAGGGTTTGATTCCTGGTCGGCGTACATGCCTGAGTTGCAGATTTGATTCCTGGTGGGGTACAGACTATCCCTGGGCTGGGCATGTACAGGAGGCGACCAATCAATGTTTCTCTCTCATATCGATGTTTCTCTCTCTCCCTTCCTCTCTAAAAGCAATGAAAAAATGTTCTTGGGTGAGGATGAAAAAAACCAAACTTGGTCATCAGGCAAAGTGATTCCAGTCTAGAAACAAAGTTTCAAAGTTTCAAAGTGAAATCTTTCATACCTCTTTTTACTGCACTCCTCCCTTTTTGCTCCTCTCCTATAGCATCTCTCTCTTCCTTCTCTCAAATGCCCTTGTGGATTGCCTCATGGTCAACAGTAACTCAGTTCACACCCCATTCTCAAAATACTAGGTGTTAAGAAACATTCTAATAAACTAATTGCAGGTTGGAATTGCAAAAAAAACACGTCAAATTGAACAACTTTTAAAAGCCAAACAAAACATTAACTTTATTAAACTCTAAGTAAGTTTTTTAATGGGCTGCTCTCTTTTTGAAACTTCTTAGGAGGATGGTTTGTTTATCAGCAGAGGAATGAAGTCCACAACAACTGTGGCATCGAGATATACTACCAAACAGACATGCAGAACACCTCGGAGAACATGTTTCTGGAGCTCTTCTGCCAGATCATCTCCGAGCCGTGCTTCAACACCCTGCGCACCAAGGAGCAGCTGGGTGAGAGGGGAGTGGGGGACAGCAGGGACCACAGACCCTGAGGAGCAACCACTGTCCTTAGAGAACGTTCTCCACATGTAAGGTCCCCTGGCATTCGCTTCAGGCGTGCTCTGTACAGAAAGACTTGTGAAAACCTAGTTTATGGGGAGTCCACTTCTAAAAGATCAGCAGTTAATATCTATGGGCATTAGAGCAGTTCTGAAGGAGGTGACACTGTGTTTACATTACGTGCATGTCAACAAAGAGGGCATTTTGGGTAGGGGCAGGCTGTTACGGGTGGCAAGGGGGGAAGCAAACCAGAGAAGCTTAGGTTCAGTAAACTTTGGGTTCCCTGAGGCAGTGCAGGCACTTCCTCTTCCTCAGCTTCGTATCCCAGGCTTGAGGCACGCAGAAGGTACTCACCGTTGGTTGAGGAAATGTTTCAGGCAGAGTTTCGGGCACTATTAAAAGTCTTAAAGATCCTAGCAGTTTTGTTCAATGAGAGAAAAAGAAGAAGAGGAAGAAGGTCCAGTGATGACTGGGAGGAACCGGTGAAAAGGGATTTGGGTGAATCTCTCCAAGTACCAATCTTTTTTTAAACAACCACCATGGTAGATGCTGGACCATGAAAACAGATGTTATGGCTGGACCTTCCCTTCAGGGAGCTCACAATCTAATCAGCAATCAGACCTGTAAAGGAATAACTATAGTTATAGTACAGGGTGATTTAAACTTTCAGGCTGTACTGTAAAGAGTTTCCTTCTCAGAAGTGGGGCCCAGAGACACCACCGCTGTCAGAGGTGTGGTCCAGGGCGGAGCAGCTAAAGGAGGCAGGCCACGAGCTTGGCTTAGAAGAGGCGTGGAGCTCACACAGTGTCAGTGGAAACACGACCTTCAATTACTTGGTCTCTAGAGATTTGTAGTCAGCCTAGAGTTGGTCCAGGAATGGGTTACCTTGTGGGAAATGCGGCTGTAGAGGCAAGTCCACACAAGGAACTAGGTTGTAAAAGGAAACAGTGCTAGGACCAGGTTAGGGGTGAAGATGAGCCCGTAGTATTTCTTAGGGATGGGAATAACTTTAACACAGATGGAAGGGGAGTAACTAGCAGATAATTAGGAGTTATGGGATGTTGAGTTTGAATGATAAATAGGGTTTGTTGGGGTTTTTTAAGAAGAAAAAGTTATCTTTAAAGAGATCCTTTGCTTTGTCCTTAGGACCTGAGGACATCCTAATTGCTCATATTTCTTCAGAGGTTAATAACATAAAGCCCTAAAGTAGATTCTATTTGCTCTGACAAAATAAACTTTCTGAAGATTAAAAGGGACTGGAGTCTCAAATGCCGAGGTCCTGACTGGCTGCTATGTATGTTTCAGGCTATATCGTCTTCAGTGGCCCACGTCGCGCCAACGGCATACAGGGCTTACGGTTCATCATTCAGTCGGAAAAGCCTCCTCACTACCTAGAAAGCAGAGTGGAAGCCTTCTTAATCACCATGGAAAAGTCCATAGAGGACATGACAGAAGAGGCCTTCCAAAAACACATTCACGCATTAGCAATTCGTCGACTAGACAAACCAAAGAAACTGTCTGCAGAGTGTGCTAAATACTGGGGGGAAATCATCTCCCAGCAATACAATTTTGACAGAGGTAAGGCAAAATCAGGGCCCCAACATTCATGGCATGTGAGTGTGACATTTAAGGACATCGAGGCCATTCTACAACATGGCGTTCATTTTGTAGATGACGATCTAGTGCTGATTTGGGAGGGGGCTGGGGGCACAGCACTTCTAAAGAAGCATTATTTAACATGACTTTTCTATTAGAAACTCTGTCTTTCATTTTTTTCTTCTCCGAAACTAGAGCTAGACCTACATGTATCTCATAATAATGCACTAATAATGAATCTTATTTTATTTTTTGTGTTCAATTGCTGTGCCCCTGAGGCTCTGTGCATAGAAATGTAGGTGTCTATTTCCCATAACACACACAAAAAAGGAAAAATTTGCAGGTTGAACTCTCTTGACACAAGTGCTGCCCTGAAGGGACAGGGGTTCAAACATTTGCCTTTAGGGCTCTCCAAAAATTTGTCAGTGCTTTTCGATTTGGGAGAGCTCTCTCTGCTCCCCAAAGCCTCCTGCTTATCCACTTCCTTTCACCTTTCTTCCAGAGCAGAGATTAGCAGTGGGTTGTGCTAGGTGACACTAGAGATTGGAGTTGGATTGTGTTCTCATTCTGACACTGATAAGCTGAAAATCTTGGCCAACTCACCTTTGCTGGGCCTCTTTCCTGTAGTTTTTCTTTCTCTCTTTTTTAAAGATTTTATTTACTTATTTTTAAAGAGAGGGGAAGGGAAGGAGAAAGAGAGGGAGAGAAACATCAATGTGTGGTTGCCTCTCATGCTCCCCCTACTGGGGACCTGGCCCACGACCCAGGCATCTGTGCTGACTAGGAATCAAACAAGTGACCCTTTGGTTTGCAGGCTGGCGCTCAGTCCACTGAGCCATACCAGCCAGGGCTCCTGTAATTTTTCTGGCAGTTTTGTTCACTATTAGTATAGTACATAACACTTACTGAGCATTTGACATGTGCCCTAGCTATGTGTAATTATTATTTATCATTTTTCTTAGTTCTCACTACAGTCCCATGATGTAGTTATTATACCCTAATTCCAGATGAGGAAACTGAGGCTCAGGAAAGTGGAAGTGAGTGGCCCAAGGTTCAACAGCTCATTTGTAGAGAGACAGGATATCCTCTTAACTTTTTACTTGAAATTTATTTCCTTACTACTTGCAGGAGTAGATGGTCACTTAAAAATATGAACACTTAGCCTTGGCTGGTGTGGCTCAGTGGATTGAGTGCCGGCCTGCAAGCCAAAGGATCACTGGTTCAATTCACAGTCAGGGCACACGCCTAGGTTGTGGTCCAGGTCCCCAGTAGGGGGCGCGCAAGAGGCAACCACACATTGATGCTTCTCTCCCTCTCATTCTCCCCCCATTCCCCTCTCTGAAAATAAATAAATAAAACCTTTAAAAATATATGTGAATACTTAGGAGTGTTGAAGTAAAGTATATTATCATTTAGTGTAGTATTCTGGGCTACTTAAAATGGGATCATTAGTAAGTTACTATATGGTTACTTTTTCAGATAATATAGAAGTTGCATATTTAAAGACACTCACCAAGGAAGATATCATCAAATTCTACAAGGTAAATTCAATTCATATATTTAGACTGTGACTGATAAGGACATATTATATGTGCTGTGATATGTTTAGTTGCTTCTTTGAACCATTCAGGTAGGATTTATGAAGGCATTTTTATCAATGTGAGTATTTTTGACACATTTTACTGTTAGAAAAAAGAGTCAGTTCATGTTGAACCCGTACTGTTTTCTTCTTCCTCTGAACCAGGGGCTGGGATGGCCCTTCCTGGCTTCTGGATCCGTCTGTTTACGCTGCCTTTTGTGTTCTTCTCTCTGTTCCCCACCCCATCCTACGAATACCATTGCTGAGTTTGTTTGGTGGGAAGGAAGAGCAGTGAAAACAAATAGAATTTGAGAATTAGATTGTTCGCTAATCTCTGACAACTGTAAATTGTCTTCACCCATTTAGGTGCCACGGTGGTTGCTTCTTTACATAAGTGGTTGCTCACCTCTGAACTGTGTTTAGGGGTCTTAGGAGTTCTGAATGCCTGTGCTCATAGAGAAAGTTTATCCAGAGGAAAGAGAGCCACCGCCACTGTTCAGGTGTTCCCAGTACAGCCTTCAGAGGTTAGCACATCCAAATTTTCCCCACTTGTAACAAAATTCTAAGGAGGGTAGCAAAAATTTTGTTAAGTGGGTATATAATGTGTGATAAGCATGCTGAGTGCAGAAGTTAAAAGTTTTTACTGCAGTAGAGTCGTATTATAAGTGTTACATATGTTTTTTGTAATATATTAGAACCTCTGGGTAAAATACTTTTATGTCTGCTTTGCGGGATAAGGAGCAAAGTTACAGTCTGTAATTACCATAGAACCTTACAAATAATCCCAGCCAGGGTTCTAGCCACTTCTCCGGGTTCGCATCTGATGTATTAGGTGCTGACAGTGTAGTCAGGAACTCAGTCCCCGCCCTTGCTAACGTCTCTTGGGGAGAGAAATCATCTATCTACTTTCCAACGTCGTTTTTCAGGGATATATTGCAACTAACAACACAAGAGTCAGTACACGCAGTTCTCATGGGAATGACTTTGTGAAATTACTTGTACAGTGAAGGCTAATCACTTTTTTCCCCTGTGTCGGAGTTTGCCACACCCACGTACTCACCAGTGTTGGTGCTATGTGGGAGAGTGAGGGCAGGGAAGTATCCTGACCCGAACGTGCTGTTTCTTAGAGGAAAACGGTGACCTTGCACTGTCTGCTGGTCATTTACACTTGCTCCCCCAACCCCCTGTGAAACTACACGGCTGCTGTTCTCTGTGCAAACAAGTGTTAATATGGCCAGTAATGTCTGAACAATATGAGAAGGGAGATGATACAATTTTAGGTTCAGAATTTGACAGTAAAAACCAGTGTTATGAACGCTTCTTTTTGTGGCAATGAGATTTAAGCTTTTTGGCCATGGAAGTGGCTGGGCAAGTTATTTTTTTTACCTCACAATTCCCTTTGCATTGTGTAAAGGAAGACGAGAGTGCCATCTAAACTGCTCTTGCTCCTTTGCTGTAACGGCCTTTAAAATATTAATATATTTTGATAAGGTGGCAGGCTATATATGTATGTGTGTGTGTAGGGTCAATGGATGTACGGGAAATCTCTGCCTTCCACTCAATTTTGCTGTGGACCTGAAACTGCTTTTAAAAATAAAATTATTAAAATACATATATGTAAAAATGTATATATATTTTGTTAATAAAAATATGTAAAGCAAAACTTTGATATGAAATATAACCCCAGGTAATCTCTGTGTAGAATGGGGTTCTAACCTGCCCCCCAACACAAAATCGTAATTCACTTAAAGCATTCTGAGATGTTTTTGGTGATTACATGTCACAATATATTTAATGTGTGGACCAGGGATGCGAAACAGTTGGACAGCCCTGGTAGAGGAAGAGAGAGCTACACAACAGGACTGCTGGGGGCAGCAGCAGAGTACACAGGTCCACTGCGCTGCACTTGCCCAGAGGGCCCTGCTGAGAGCTGCCAGCCTCACTCGCTGGTCTCAGCTCCTCCAGAGGTCCTTTCACCTGTGGGAGCAGCAGCAGGAATGTATGTGGCCTCTGAACACAGGCTGGGGGCTCAGTGCCATCACCAACTAGCTAGCCCTGAGGCCTCGGCCAAATTACTTAAGCTTCTGAGCCTCGGTTTCCTTATTTACCAAATAGGGAATCATTGGAGTATTGGTTGAAATGAGGTGTGGCTGGCACTTGATGCTATTCAATAAATAGTCTCTGTTGTTCCCTTTATTAGTAATACTGAGTCCTGGGGATTTGTAATGCTCTAATCAGAATGGGTTACATCGGAATATATTCTCTCCCTTGATGTTATAAGTTTTTGTTGTGTTTATTTGCTACTTTAGACCGTTAAGCTCTGTGAGCTGTTCTCGGTCGCCTACAGAAGATGATCATGTGCAGCACTCTTATGTTTCTAAGACATTTATTTTAAGGCATAACTTCTCATGTGTGCTCAAAAGAATGAAGTCCTAAGATAATGTACCGTTGTGTTTCCAAAAGAAATGAAGATTTGTCTTCCTTCCACTAATTTTATTATTCATTTAAAATCATGAGTAGTCTCTGAGTATTGCATCTGTGAAAACAGCAGTTAGACTGAATTTTTCTTGTCTTAAAAATGTGGGTATTTATTACCGAGCTTAAGCTAAATCTTAAACAGCATTTCCCTAGCTGTGTTCCATAGTGCACTAGTGTTCTACAAGATATTAAGAGGGGAACCTAGAAAAAGTGGCATGACCACGTACCTTTGGAAATGACTACACTCTTTACTCCTGCTCTCGGAGCATTGCGGGGTGCATTAGCATTTAAAAGTTCTCTGAAGCCCCGCGGTAAAGACTTCTATAGCCCAGCACTCGTTCCGTTCCAGTTAGCAAGACATTTCCTTCCATTTCAGTTAGCAAGACATTTCCTGGACCAGTTCACCGTGGACCCTTTATTTTTTAACTGAGTATCTATAAGTATCTCCTGCAACCCATGATCCTTAGAATATGTTTTGCAAGAAAATGCACTTGGTTGGTGGTTGGTTTTTGTAAAAAATGGGGATTGTCCGAAGTTGGTCAGGAAGTTGAGAACAGCCTGAAACTGAAGAGGGTATTCTTCTGTCTACTGATACAGGTTGATAAGAACGCTACGAAGGTTTGGGTGAAAACTGATCAAGAATAGGTCTTTGGAAGTGAACTTTTTACTCCATAATTGGAGTAAGATGCTCTCAAATGAGGTGTTCCGTGTTACTGGAGGCAGGCCCCGGGCTGAACTCCTGAAAGAGCCTGGAAAGGCCAGAGCACACCCGTGGGAGAATCGGGGCTGTTCTTCCCGCTGCAGGGAGCCAGAGGTCGAGTGTGTGTGCAGCATCAGCAGGGTTTCTGTTGAAACTGCACAGGATCAGGCTCACAGTAACTGCCCCAACAAATAGCTGTTTTTTTGGCTTCACTGATGATCTCTGCCTCTGAGGATACGAAACATTCCTTCTGACTGTGGCATCAGGGGAAGCTTTATTGCAACATGTGTTTTCCCTTCACAAAAGGCAGATAAAGATCCAGTATTAAGGAAAAGGTGAAGAGACACTCCCCATAGGATCTGTCTGCCAACCAACTACGCCTAGTGTTTGTGGAAGTAGCTAAGGGGAATCCCTCAAAACCAGGTGGCGGAATGGAGAGAGCCAACAGGCCTCCCTTCTGACACCAACCCTGACAAGCTGTGGGATGCCAGCAAGTCATTGCGCCTCTCCGTGTCTTAGAGTTTGTGTCTCCAAAATAGCAGCCATCTAGGCACTTAGCTTACAGAGACTCAAATGAGCTGACGTAGGAGAGCGAGAGCACTTGATACGAGGCAGGGCCCGGTAAATGTTGGCTTCCTTCTCTGTTGGTAGATGAGGAACCATAGCAGGGACCTGATGCAGAGTCTGAGAAGGGTCTTAGGGGACCTGGCCTTGTGGCCATCCCCTGACCGCGCCCCAGCGAGTGCTGGGCTGGGTTGGTCATCCCAGCCCTGCGCTTACTGAGCACAGCGTTCAGTCTCCTCGGACTCATTCTTTGCCTTTGTAACATGGGGTGAAGAATAATTCTTGGTTCATCTTCATGAAATTTAAATGAAATTCTGTAAGTGTTGGGAAAGAAAAGGAAGCCTCTTTTCTGTTTCTGGTGAGAGCCGATCCCTCGTAGTTGAAAGAGCAGCTTTTCGTTCCGTAGTGGGGCAAAAGGGTGACGTTGCCGTTCTTTCTGCCTAGGAAATGTTGGCAGTAGATGCCCCGAGGAGGCATAAGGTATCCGTCCATGTTCTTGCCAGAGAAATGGATTCTTGTAAGTATTGAACATTGACTTTTTAAAAAACGCATACTTTTAGGCACATGATAGCTGTCCCTGGCCATAGCCGCAACCCTTGCGGAGCACCAGGAAGTAAAAAGGTGCAGAAGGGGAGCTGGCTGGAGACAGGGCCTGCTCCAACAAAGTAGAAATGAGGGGACGGGCAATGAGGCAGCAAAGGGGAGAGCCACGCCAGATGGCGTGTGCCAGGCCGGCCGCAGCTCTATGGGAAAACGCAGCCAGCTGCTGGTGGGGCATCCCCAGAGAAGCTGTGTGGAACACTGGGCCTGGGGAGGAGGGCGAGGGGTCTCCCTGCTCATCCCTCCTGTCTCCTATCTCTCACTGCCAAGGTCTGCCCCATAACCATTCACTCTGTGGCCTTCTGCATTGTTGTGGTGGCCAGAGCCTCAGGGTCCAGTGAGGTCAGGCCTGGGCACTGAAGTTGCTGCTGCCAGAGCTTTAGTAACCATGGTAACAGCATGAGCCACCATTGGCGACACTCCAGATAGGAAGCAGGACTAGTGGTCAGGGCCGTGGGGGACAGGCCTCTTGAGAGGATATGAGAAGTACATGAACCAGGTCTGGTACAGTTTTTAATGAGTTCAGTCTGGCTTCTTTTTTTTTTGAAAGTTGCTCTTGTGTGCTAGTATCGACAAATGCAAAGCATTAACCCCTTCATTTTCTTATAGGTCCTGTGGTTGGAGAGTTCCCGTGTCAAAATGATATAAATTTGTCACAAGCACCAGCCTTGCCACACGTAAGAAATGTAAATGTTACGTTAGCTTGCAGTGTTAAAGGACTTACTATTTAGGAGGAGCATGTTCACCAGAACACGTAAGACCCAGTGGCTTCAGGTCACCAGGTTCCGAGCCTCTACTGAAGGTCTCCTTAAAGGCCGGGCCCCATTCTTTCTGACAGCTCCCAACACTCAGACCTTTTCAGTGGCACGGAGACTGAACCTGTGACCTTGTGTGTCTTTGTCTCTAGCTTGAACAGTGTGTTACTCTGCCCTGAGCCCTCTCCAGCCACTAATATCCTCAGCCCTTTCCACAATGCCTGCATATTTTAATCATCTGGAAAGCTTGGCATTGAACTGTAGGAGGAGGAAAGCTGACCCTGTAACCAGGCCCTTGCTGGGCGGGCACACCCACTCTGGCGCTCTGCAGAAGCCTCGGTGCTGAGCCCTTAGTGTGCAGCCTGTGCACCCAGAGGAGAGCCGAGAGTCTTCCTCCGGCCCACAGTCCCATCAGGGACCTTACTGTAGGTCTGAGTGAACTCTGGCCCTGCTGATCCAGGCGGAAAGGTTAGCAGACCACAATATATGGGGTAGAAACTAGTGCCTATGAAAAACAAAAAGAAAAGAAGAATGTCTGTGTCCCATTCAGTCTGCTTTTTAGGTTAAATACACTAAGAGGAAACTTTTTCTTTGCAGCCTGAAGTGATTCAGAACATGACCGAGTTCAAGCGTGGTTTGCCACTGTTTCCCCTCGTGAAGCCACATATTAACTTCATGGCTGCCAAACTCTGAAGATCCCCCACGGGCAGCAGTGAGCAAGAGGACGACACATCCCTGACCCTTCCAGGGGCTCGGAAACAACCTTGGCCACTTGAACAGTTTCTGGTTCACTAGTAGAGACACAAACAGAAAAAGAGATGTTGTCAGATGTTATTATGTAGAAATATTAAAATCCAAAGTAATTAAATTACAAAATCTAATAGATGTAGAATATTTTTAAAATACATGCCTCTGAAATATTTTAAAATTTTTTTTCATTACTAAGAAAAATTTCCCTTATATAACAATACTTTAAATGATGAATGATATTCCTATAGACTTTTCCTTCCCTATTCTGTAAAATAGTTACTTGTTAGAAGAAAACATTACCTTTTTTAAAAAGCCTCCTAGGTCTACAGGAAAGGCTTCAACGCGTTTAGAAAGACAGGCTTCGCACAAGGAAGCCTGTCTCTTTAAAAACCGATCCTCACATTTGCTTTCTACATGATGGTCTCATGTAAATCAATGGAGAGCATACATTTGGCACATAAAGAACAAAGTAATGTAATTTCTTTTATTAGTGAAATTGCTGATTATAAGGCATGGTTTTAACCTTTTTATAAAATTTGAACATGTTTTTTATTCAAACTAGTTCTGGAAAACCCTAGAACACCCTACTTATTTGTAGTACTAGAAATACACACTTACCTTACATCAGTTTTGTCCCAAATTGAATTTCTCAGGATTACTATGATTCGTTTCTTTCTGATCCAATTCTGTCCACATCCTTACTGTTGTCAGTTGGTTTGCAGTGGTGTCCGCGGTCCTCACTTCCCCATCAGCATGTCGCTGTGCACGGCGAGCACGGACCCGGCGCACTTCGGTCCCGCCGTGCGTGTGGCGTGCTTTCCCAGCGTCAGCCACCACGGGCGCCTGCAGCGGCTTCCCGCCGCGAGGCGCAGGGAGTCTGCTAGCCAAGACGTTGGCCCCACGGTGGATTCAAAAGGCAACAAGTACAAAGCCACTTTTTTGGAGGTATAAAAAAATAAAGCCTTGGATTTTCAAATAGCATGATCTCCATAAGACTCTAAAATCCATTTTTACTACCAGTCTAATAGTGCCGTAAGTATTAAGTTATTTTTTTTATATATAATTATAAACATACACACGCATAACGACTGGAGTGGACTTTTAAAATATATTTTTTCCCATGAGATACTATTTTAGATGAAATTGTTCCTATAGATTTCTCAGCTGTTTTGAAGTATTTACTGCTATTAAACTTCAAGAGAAATGGTGACTAGACTCCCGCGTACAGGCACTAGTAACAGTAAGTGGCCCCACTGTCCACTAACTCAGGCAAAGGAAAGAGTGGCGTTTTCAAGGGACATTTTACCTCCATATGCGTTGATTTGCCAGGACTTCTCTCCGTAGAGTCATGTCTTTTCACATCTTCAGTTTTCACATTTGCCATTTTCCACATAATCTAAATTTGGGGCAAGAATGATACAATCACAGCTGCGGAGGCTGCTTTTGGAAGCGGGGCTCCATTCCTATCATGTAAATGTGGTGCTGTAACCGTCTTTTTATCCTGCCTTGGAGAGCTTCCTGTGTGCAGCTCATCTCCGTCCGTCAGAAGGTGTGTGAGTCATCACTTCCTTCTGCTCTTATGCATTTGTAGACTATGCATCTTTTCATCAAACTGCAAATATATACAAGATGGATCTAAAATCAGTCATGGGTGTTCAGATCAGCACTGTACGAGTAAATAATCCACTCACCTTTTCTGTGGAAAATTACGTGCTATTGAGTAACTTTTAGCTCTTCTTTTTAAAAAAAAGTGAGTGAAATTTAACAGTTATTTTTTTGAGCAAGTCACACAGAGAAATCTGAACGGAATTGCACGTGGTCTTCCAGGGACCTGGGATTGTTCGGTGTGCTCCAGCGTTGGCTGGTGTCCAGGTGGGACGCAGAGCTGCTGGCCGATCACTCAGGCACACTAATGGACTCGTTCCGATGGGTCCGAGCTGCAGTCCATGAGCAATAACAGACCACCCCGGATACGGCTGCTTCCTCAGTGCTTAGGAAAGGGGATATGTGAAACCAACTCAGTTGTTGGTTCCCTGTGACATTTAGAAAAGTCTTCTTTTCGACTAGTTGATTTGGAACAGAGAGCATGTGACACAGCCAGTGTGGTGGAGTGCTAGGGTAATCCTGTTTACAATAAATCGCCTGAATCTAACCTTTGGAGTTCGCGTTTGTATTATTTTTACAGTTTCGTGGTCAATCATCAAACCTAGTTCTCAGTGTCCTACTTCTCAACATCCTGATTCGACAATGTTTCTTCCTTTCATCGTCCCTAATACAGAAAGCAACGAATTTTTAGTTTTAAGTGTATCTGGGCAGCAATAATTTAGTCAGACAAATGGGTCAATTTCACATTCTTAAGAGTAGATTGCTTTTGTAAAACAGGAATCTTGGTGTGAGAGGCTGAACTCCTTGCTGTGAGTGTTGTCACTGA
>PVKM010009358.1:0-37021 GCA_004027735.1 Carollia perspicillata | reverse complement strand
AATCCTCCCTGCCGCTGTCCTTGTTCTTGGGTCTTTTATACATGTTCCTTGACTTGGCCCTTCCCCTTCTTTCCCCCATTATCCCCCTCCTCCCTCCCCTCCAGTCACTGTCAGTTTGTTCTTTATTTTCATGTCTCTGGTTCTATTTTTGCATGCTTGTTTGTTTTGTTGATTAGGTTCCACTTATAGGTGAGATCATATGGTATTTGTCTTTCACCCTGGCTTATTTTACTTAGCATAATACTCTCTAGTTTCATCCATGCTGTTGTGAAGGGTAGGAGTTCTTTCTTTCTTTCTGCTGTGTAGTATTCCATTATGTAAATATACCACAGCTTTTCGATCCACTCATTTACCAATGGGTACTTAGGCTGTTTACAGCACTTGGCTATTGTAAATAATGCTGCAATGAATATTGGGGTGCATAGGTTCTTTTGAATTGGTGTTTTAGGATTCTTAGGTTGTAACCCCAGCAGTGGAATCACTGGATCAAAAGGCAGTTCCATTTTTAGATTTTTGAGGAAATTCCACACTGTTTTCCACAGTGGCTGCACCAATCTGCATTCCCAACAGTGTACTAGGGTTCCCTTTTCTCCACAACATTGACAGCACTTGTTTGTTGATGTGTTTATGACAGCCATTCTGACTGGTGTGAAGTGGTATTTCATTGTGGTTTTGATTTGCATCTCTCTGATGGCTAGTAATTTAGGTCCTTTGCCCATACTTTAACTGGATTGTTTGTCTTTCTGGTGTGGAGTTGTGTGAATCTTTTATGTATTTTGGAGATCAAACCTTTGTCCAAGGTATCACTGGCAAATATTTCTTCCCATATGGTTGGTTCCCTTTTCATTTTGCTGATGTTTCCTAAGCCGTGCAGAAGGTTTTTATTTTTGTGTAGTCTCTTTTTGTTTGTTCTTTCCTTTATATTCCTTGCTCTATCAGTGAAAGTATTGCTGTGAGGAATATCTGAGATTTTCCTGCCTACATTCTCCTCTAGGACTTTTATGGTGTCATGACTTATATTTAATTCTTGTATTGATCTTGAGTTTATTTTTGTGCTTGGTGTAAGTTGATGGTCAAGTTTCATTTTTTTGCATGTACCAGTCCAGTTCTCCCAACATCATTTTTTGAAGAGGCTGTTTTTACTCCATTTTATATTTCTGCCCCTCTTGTCAAATATTAATTGATCATAAAGACTTGGGTTTATTTCTGGCTCTCTGTTCTGTTCCATTGATCTATGTGTCTGTTCTTATGCCAGTACCAGACTCTTTTGATTACAGTGGCCTTGTAATATAGTTTGATATCAAGCATTGTGATCCCTTCTACCTGATTCTTCTTTCTCAAAATCGCTGAGGCTATCCTGGGTCATTTATGGTTCCATATAAAGTTTTGAAATATTTGTTCTATATCTGTGCAATATGTCATTGCTACTTTAATAGAGATTGTGTTGAATCTATAAATTGCTTTGGGCAGTATGGACATTTTGGTGATGTTAATTCTTCCAACGCATGAATATGGTATATGCTTCCATTTATTTGTGTCTTCCTTAACTTCTTTTTTCAGTTTGCTATAGTTTTACAAGTACAGGTCTTTTATCTCTTTCATTAGGTTTATCCCTAGGTACTTTATTTTTCTTGTTGCTATAGTATATGGGATATCCACCCTAATTTCTGCTTCTGATATTTCATTATTGGTATATAAAAATGCCTTTGATTTCTGAATATTGAATTTGTATGCCATTGTTTTGCCAAATTCACTTATTAGGTTGAATAGGTTTTGGTGGAATCTGCAGGGTTTTCTATGTACACTGTCATGTCATCTGCAAACAATGACAGTTTTGCTTCCTCCTTTCCAATTTGGATGACTTTTATTTCTTTTTCTTGTCTAATCACTGTGGCTAGAACCTCCAATACTATGTTGAATAGAAGTGGAGAAAGTGGACACCCTTGTCTTGCCCTTGATCTTACTGGGAAATCTTTTAGTTTTTGCTCTTTAAGTATGATATTGGCTCTAGGTTTCTCATATATGGCTTTTATTATGTTGAGGTATGCGCTCTCTATTCCCACTTTGCTGAGTGTTTTTTATCATTAATGGGTGCTGTACTTTATCAAATACTTTTTCTGCTTCTATTGATATGATCATGTGATTTTTGCCTTTCCCTTTGTTTATGTGATGTATTACATTTATTGATTTGCAAATATTGTACCATCTTTGCATCTCTGTGATGAGTCCCACATGAACATGGTGTATGATATTTTTAGTGTGTTGCTGGATGAGGTTTGCCAATATTTTATTGAGGATTTTAACATCTATGTTCATCAGTGATATCGGCCTATAGTTTTCTTTGTTTGCTGTGTCTTTATCTGGTTTGGGAATTAGGATGGTTCTGGCCTCATAAAAAGGGTTTATGAGGCGCTGAGACTCACAGAATTTGTGGGCATAATAAAATGGGTAATTTTTTTTTAAATCCATTAGGTTTCGAAATGGGTAGTTAAACAGCAATATATGACCAGGCCAATATTATAAAGATAATATTGGCATTTCTTTGGTTGAAGTGAAGAAAATTGCCAACTTGAAAACTGCTTATGATATATGGCAACCATGATAAAACAGTGCCAATGGTAGCCTTTGTTTCCTGAACTAATCATAACCTATGTGACCTGGGAAATATATCCTGAGTATTTCAGTATGTTGATTCTTAATACTAAACATTTCCCTGGAAATATATTATAGTTCTAAAAGACATATGACAAAAAAATCCAATATATAAAATTACTTTCTGTGAGGTTATAGAGGAAAAATTCTGTATGGATCCTTTGGGGTTTCTAGTGGACCTTTCCCATGTGTTACTGACTCCATGTCCAATTTCTGTCCAATTTCTCTACAAATTCACTCATATCTATAAAAATAACTACCTAGATTTATTACTTCTGCTTAAAATTTAGTATTTAGAAGAATTCAGTGGTATTTTCATAGTAAAATGACATTAGATCCATAAAATGTAATGGAAGCAGGAAAAGTTCAAATGAGTTTTATTTCCACTGATGACACTAGTGTGTCACACTGAAGAATGGTGAACCAGTTAATTACCATCAAGAAGAGCAAAATTGTTTCAGTATCTGAAGCAAGATAAAACTGTATTCTTCTTGGGATCTCAAAGCTGTTCAATTTGCCTTCTTTTATAGGACACCAAGTTTCCCTTCTCAGTTATTGAGGTAGAAAATGTTGTTGCTGAGAATCCAAAAGGGGATGGATAATGGACCTTTTAGCTATAATTATGTTGCATTTACCTAACATACAAAGGCATATTCTGTAAATAGGAGAGGGGGAACATGGGGAAGTGTTAATGTTCTGATGAATGAAAAATAGGTCGGGCCAAATGTGTAACCTTGCTACAGATAAAATTTTAATTTTAACTTTTAAGTTTCTGATAGTATTTTGACTTAGTGCTTCCCCAAATTTTATATGCATAGTGATCACCTTGTGATCATGTTAAAATGTAGGATCTGATTTAGTCTATTGAGTCCACAGTTCAATGGGGCCTTAAATTCTGCATTTCTTATGAGCAAGATGATGCCCAGGACCATCCTTAGAGCAGCAAGAGTCGCACCACCTACTAGCTGGAACTGGGAGACAGATGAAGCATCCCAGCCTTAACTCAGCCTTTCGGAAGAGCGATAGAATTGCAGTATAAACACAACACCTGAACATAGAGCTTGAATTAATCAAATCAGTGAGTACTCAGACTTAGGCATTGCTGTCCCTAAGTGCCTATGGAACTTTCTCAGAACAGATTCCCTTATGAAAATGACATTTCTCCTGAAAATGTGGGTGTGGTCATAGCTCAGGTTGATGCTCATCACTGAGAGCAGTAGCTCCATGCAGGTGCAATCTGCAAGTTTGTGTGACTCTTCTCTGCTAGCTATGTACCCCAGAATCAAGGGGCAGACTTCCCAGCCAAATAAAAAATTGGGTATGCTCCTTCCTAAGTAATTATATTTTGGAAATGGAGTTACTGTTTTCAAAATTTCTGTGCAGAACATAGTTTGAAATATTTATTTTCAAAGAGAATTTGAGGCAGCAGTTGTAAATCTTGGGATAGATTGTCAAGGAAATAGTCACCCTACAGAATTTTCCAGTATAGTAAAATTATTGGCATACATAAAGGTTTGTAGTTGATAGAAATAGGGTTCTGAATCAGTGTGATTTTCCCCCTTGAGGTGTAGTCTGACAATTTTCATACAATATCAATTGATATTGATATAATATGAATAAGTAGCATTTGAAAAATAGTTAAATTTCATAGAGGCTTATTTTTCTGAAATACAATGAATAAAGGGATGTGAGATAAGAATTTGGTAATTTTTCAGAAAAGTTAGTCTGCATGATAGAAAAATAGTGGTTTTTGTTCACTGTTTTTTTTTTTTATGAATCTATACATACATGCACTATAACATGTACATAATCTTTCTAACAGAAGGTGGGAAAAGAATGATTGAAAAAGATTCAAATCCTCTGCACTGTCTGGAGTGTTGAGCCACAGGTGAGTCCCATGGGTAACCTGCTATCTGAAATAATCTCATTTCATTAAGCAAGTCTCTCATAAGTAGTTACAAATGTCTTTGGTGTCTTTGAACTCTCAGAGAAATAGTAACAGCCCATTGATAATGTACCTGTAGATGGAAATATTGTAGTCTTCTGTGTAGAGTGGCAAGTTGGGGAAAGGAACAAATTTGTTTAAGAACTGATGCTGCGTTGCATCTCCAGCTGTGACTCTAAATGCTAATCTCACTTTATTATAGAAAAGAAAAGGAAAGTAATAGGGCTCCGAAGATTGCCACACAGGATGCCCGTGGCCACAGAATTGCACCAATGGGTGTCTGGCCTCACACTGGCCATACAGCAGGGAGCAGGGGATTAATGAGATAATGTATGCCAAGGGTTCTGATATCCTTGGGCAAAGGAGCTGTGCAAACCCAAAGCTTCATATTATTATTATGACTTTTCCTCTAACCTATGATTTTTCCACATTATGCAGGATTCTCAATTACCCACCTGTGCCCTGTTCACGCCACCATGATTTTCTCATTTTTAAAGTTTATGCTTCTAATTGAGAGACATTGATGGATCCAGATTCATCCTGGTGGATTAATATTCAGCAAGACAGACCTGCTGTCGATGGGCATTTTGAATTATGTGTTTAAAATTGTCTTTGATGGCAAGGATGCCAAATTATGCACTTCACTGAAAGTGTTTTGTGCTTATTGGCTAGGTATGTGATCGAAAACTGCAGATGTTTGATATATTTTACTGCATTTGTTTGGTAAGTGAAACCTTAAATACATTATACCTCCTTGAAATTCATCTTCTGATGGCACTTAGAGAACATAAGAGAAAATTGAAAAATAAATGACTTAGTATCTCTGAAATGTGCTTTCTAGAAAAGTCAGGCGTTTAAGCCAGACTCTGTCTTTGAGAAATTCTTTAGGATGTGACTGCCCTAACGTTGTTAAGGAGCAGATGACAGAGCGAGCGGTCCCGGGCATTAACGGGAGCATCCTGCCCCCTCCGGCAGGCGGTTTAGTGGGAAGGCACACACAGAACACGAACCAGTCCATAACCTCTCAGTGGGACACACAGCACTGTTCTTCCCGGGGTCTTCAGTGACTTCGGAAAGGAAAGTCTGCCAGTTACTTGAGCTTCTCATGAGAATGGTTCGGTGGATAATGGTCTTTGATGAAGAATGGTCTAGTAATAATTCCTTAGTTTAAAAATAAAGTGGACTGTTCACTTTTAAATGTGGATGTAGTGGGTATACCTGCCACAATTCTGTGCCCTTGTGGAGAAGCAATAGGAATAGAGAAGGAAGAGAGAATAAATATTCGGAATGGTCAGGTCTGGAGTCAAGAAAACTTTGTGAAAGGTGAAGTGTCATACGCTTCCATATACACCTTTTTCTTTTATAACTCTTGTTACCTTGGAGGAGAGTCATTATTTCAGCAAATAGATGCGGAAACAGAAGCTAACAGTAAGTGGTTTATATTCACACAGTAGTAAATGATGGAGCTTCAATTCCAATTCTCACATCTTCTGACTTAGAAATTTAGGACATACGACATGATAATATCATAACATGACCACTAGAAAAACTAGTACTTGACACTGTATTCTGGCTTTCTGTTGATGTATAACCACCCCAAAGGAGAGGTTATTAGTTCAGGAAAGGTGAGCCCTCATGAATGAATTAGTGCTCTTATAAAACAGACCCCAGGAGCCCTGGCTGGTGTGGCTCAATGGATTGAGCGCAGGCTGTGAACCAAAGGGTCACGGTTCAATTCCCAGCAGGGTACATGTCTGGGTTGCAGGCAGGTCCCCAGTAGGGGCCATGTGAGAGGCAACCACACATTGAGGTTTCTCTCCCTCTCTTTCTCCCTCCCTTCCCCTCTCTCTAAAAAGAAATAAAATGTTTTTAAAAAAGACCCCGGGGAGCTCTCTTTTGCCCATCTGCCCTGTGAGAACACAGTGGGAAGGCACTTCCTATGAACCAGGAGAGAGGCTCTTACTTGGCACTGAGTCTGCTGGTACCTTGATCTCGGACTACTTGGCCTTTAGAACTAAGAGAAATACATTTCTGTTTTTAATAAGCCACCTAATACGTAGTATTCTGGTATAGCGGCCTGAACAGATGAAGATAGGAGAAATACCTAAGAATTTGCAGATCTGTAACACCGCCATATATGTCTAAAAGCAGAGAATTTCCTTAAGTTTGGTGAGAAAATGTAAGCAGTGGGCAAATATCCATTCTGCTATTCCCAGAAGGAAGGAGCAGTCCCATGTTTCTCCTCCCACGTGTACGTTGTAGGACTGAACCAAGGGGATAATACAACTCCTTTAGCTCCTCAGTCCCCGTGGCAACCTCTCAGAAGGGGCTCTAGGACCCCTGAGTAGAAAGGCAGGCCAGTCTTTGGGTGTAGCAGAAGTTATAATTTTTAAAATATTTGGACACATGGCATGCAGGCCTCCATTTATACTCTTTATACCCCTTCAGTTATTGTTATATTTTGATACTTTTGGATCCCATTTAACTATTTAAGTTACTATTTTAAATCCTGAAACAGGAGAAACCAGACAAGTAAATTTTTTGCACATAAGTGTTTAAAAAAAGGTGCAACAATATCCCGTGTCTATAGGCCCTGTATTTTACATGAAACTCTAATAGGTGTTTACTTATGCAAATAAAATATGTGAAATAGAAGCATTTACTCAAAAGCTAGACATTCAGGGTTCAAGCCCATCTTTGCCACCTAATCTAACCTTGAAGAAGTTAGAAAAGCAGTCTTTGCTCTGGTTTCTTATATCAAAAGAGAATAATTATACTTAGGTCACAGAGTTTTTGAAAATATTAAATGAATTAATACATGTAATTTTTTAAACATTGTGGGGCACACAAATATTATATGTACACTAAATTGAATTAAAAATTTGTACTCAATATTATTATGGCTCAATGAATATTAACTATTATTCTAGTTGTCTATATTGCTGTGTATAAGGTCCTGCAAAACCTAATGACTTAGAACAACAACCACATTTTAATTTTCCCATGTTTTCTGTGGGTCAGGAATTTGGAAAGGGCTTAGCTTATTGGTTCTGGTTTGAGGGATTACAGATAAAACAATGGGGGCCTGAAGTAGCTGGGAGTTGGCTGGACATCTGTCTTCAAGGGGTCCTTGAGACTCTCCATTTGTTCTCGCGTGTGGGCTGTTGGAGTCTTCCTCACAGTATGGCTGCTTCAGGGCAGTTAGCTTGCATGCAGAGAGCTCAGCAGCAAGGAGGAAACTAAACTGTCTTTATTACCGAGCCTCAGAAGTCATGCTTCATTGCTTCCATTGTACTCTATTTGTAGAACCAGTCACAAAAGCCCAGCCAGTTTCAAGGGGATTTCACCTTTCAATGGTTGGAGTTGCATTGTAAGAGAAACAGGTGGGTTCCGAGATATTATCTGGGCCATCTTTAGAAGACACAATCTGCCATAGCTGTGACTGTTACCTAGCATCTTCTTGACACTGTCAACATGCCTCAGGGGGATATGTACTAACAATTAAAGAAACATAGTGCTAAGCGTATTTCTCTTACAAAATGAATTTTTCCTGTCTCAACCAGGCTATTGCCTGATGCTAATGAATAGACAATGTCACGAAATTTTTTTACAAATGGAAATGTTTTATGTTGTTTGTTGAAAGAAGATACATATTTTATTGATACCATATGCAAAGGTGTTCCTTGAGATACTATTAATAATGAAGGAGTCTAATTTGAATTGCTGTTTAAAAAGAGAATTATTTTTCCTTCTTAAGATGGTGTGCTCTGGAAATGCCTTTAGACCTTGTATTCATTTGCAAGAAAGGAAATGCATTATCTTCCAGGATTAAAGAACCAAAACAATTCATTTGTAAAGATGCTTGACATTCAAGAGATCTGGCTATTTTGACTGGGAAGTCAATTACAGAAGTATTAGTTTTTCCAAAGTTGACTCAGGAATCTGAGAACATATATTATTCAGAAATACAGAGCACAGAGAGATCTCTAGGAGAAAAGTATCTATAAACTTTCATGTCTCTCTCTCTCATTCTCCTCTCTCTGAGATTGAGGCAAGTGCTACAATCCTGAGACAGGGAAGGTTTATTAGTACCCTCATGATCTTTGTTACCGATAAGTTGCTGATGACTGTGGACAATGGAGCTTGATATTTCTACCATCATTTTTTCTTAGTTGAAGTAGAATCATGAAAAACAAGTGTTCGTGCAATAAAAATGCCTCAACATTAAAGAGATAAGAATCAGCTCTTTGAGCTAGTCTGCATTCCAGAAACATTTGTTATGTAGTATGCTTAAATCAAAGGGTGGGAGTAGTTGGCAGCTCATTCTTGGTCCTAGAGGAGGAAGCTTTTAAATGTGACCTTAACAAAAGAACATACATGTGTAGGAAATAAATTCCTGGAGAGTTTGTTAGAGCGTATTTGCTCTCTCGGAAATAAATTGTATGGGTTGCAAACTGTAACACATAAAGTCTGATCGAATGGTATTCAAAGGCAGAAAGCTACACACACGCCATCATGTAAACATTGCGTAAAAAACCTGGAAGAATAAAATTCTAACTGAAATACCCTCGGTAGATGCCTCTAGGAGAGGGAGGGAGTGGCATTAGAGTTTTGAAAAAAGGATGAAAAGGGAGTTTTTACTTTTCCCTCTCCTTCTGCATAATTTAACCATTTTGGCAGTAAATGTATTATTTGTGTTTTTATTGTAAAATAATGTTAAGGATGTTATGTGTATTGCTACTTTCGTTTGTGTCAAAATCAGGGTATATTTATTACTAGGTAGAGATGTCTATTGGTCATTTACTTCATCGGAGAACACAATATTTTAAAAGTGTAAAGTATATAATTATATATATTTTGGAATTTTGAAACCGAAAACACAATAAAGAAACTCTCACTTTCAGGCTATCTCCTATTTAAAACTCCTTACTTTTTAATTAAAAATATTAAAGTATCATTTATCTTGTGTAAAAAAATAACCCCCCAAAATTAGTGGCTTAAAACTACAATAATTTATTATTTATCATGGCCCTGTGAGTGGACGGGATATTTCTGTTCCCTGTGGTGTCAGCTGGGATCCCCTGCACGGCTGTGTCCAGCTGGCTTGTGGGCTGGGCTGGGAAAAAGAGTGCTGCTGTCACATCAAGCCTGGTGACTTGGAGCTGGCATTTGGCTCTGGTGCCCTGGGTCTCTTCCACGTGGCCTCTTTCTCCACAGGACACCTCCTCCTCCAGGGCCCCTCCCAGTGGCTGCTGCTTCCTGCTGGGCAGCCTGGACTTCCTGACAGCATGGCTGTATTTGGGTTCTGAGGGGCTAGGCTTGGGACAGGCTCAGGGTCCCCACTGTATTCTGTTGGAAAAGCAAGTCACAGGACCACCCCTATTCAAGGACTGGGGGAAGTAAGCCACTTCCTGGGGAGAGGAGCTGCTTGTGCACTGAAGGACGGAAGAACTATTGGTGTCCACCTTTGCAGCCCAGTGCTGCCGCCTGCATGACGTCACTGCCTTGCAGGGGCAATCATTACTATGAATCTGTTAGGTATACTTGTGATATAAATGTATATATTAGTTGAAGTAATGCTTGCTCTTGTAACAAGCTGAGCACCAAATCTCAGAGGCTCGACACAAGTTTCTTGTGTACATAACAGCGCAGGTGTTCCCTGTCAGGGCAGCTCTTACATTGTCCATTTGGTAATGCAGAATCCAGGACCCTTGCTGTTTGTCATTTTTTTCATCTTTAACTGTGGCTTCCGGGTTTGCTGTGCTTGTAGGCAGCAATATAGGAAAAGGTGGAGGCAGTCATATATGAAAAGATGGAGAGCAAGAAGGATCCCATAGCGAAGTTTTTATGGATCAGAGGTAGAAATGGTGCCCTTCATTTCTGGCCACATTTCAGTGGCTGGGACTCAGTCATATGGCCACCCTCAGCCATGCAAAGAGGCTGAGTGATCTAGTCTGGCAGCTGTGTGTCCACAAGAAGAGGAAAGGGTACTGGTGATTGGCTGGCAGACTAGGCAGCAAACTGCTTGTCCCCATCTCACTTCCCCAACCCATAAAAGAAAGAAAAAAGAACTCTCTTTTGATAACAGTTATATCCATTTTTTAGTGATATGGAGGCAAGAGGCCTGTGTATTAGAGATTGGGAAGATTAGTACAATGGTATTGAACTTGAATGAAAGCTAATAAATGAATTAGAATATACCAAACATATTTATAGGTCAAAAGGAGAGTCTCTTGCTTTATGTATTTATCCAGTGATGTTAAAATATGATTGTTTCCAATAATAGATCTGCTTTGATTTTCTTTTTTGTGAAGTACAGGTGTAGGTCACAGTTGTCTGAGTAACAGGCACCAATGTAGGCTTAGATGGGAAGAGATTTATTCAGAGAAATGCGATGAGGGAACATGGGGAGAGAGTCAGAAAGAGACTGGAAGCACTCTCAGACCACGATGCAGGTCTGACCCCTCTGACCTGAAAGGAAACAAAGGAAGGGAGGGGGAAAGGGTAGAAGGAGGGTGTTGGACACTAGCAAAGTTGTACAGCACTTTCAGCAAGGCTGGCAAGGGAGTCCTCCCATCAGTGACCTCCTGCGTCTCGCAGGAGTGAGTTCAGTCTGGCTGACAGCAGCCCTGGGGAGAGTGGTTGCATCACAGCCACAGTGAGGGATGTTGGAATGCAGCGGCTCAGGCTATTTGGAATTACGCTCCCAAGAGTAGGAGAGTCAACAGGTGCATTTTCATGGGTGTCACACTGTGCCTTTGTTCCTATGGCCTAATTAGAACTTACAGCAGTACAGAAATAACTAGTTAGCATTTATGACAAAAGACACATGTGTTCCTTAACTACTGACTATACCAGTGCGGTACTTTGAAAAATTCTAGTCGGGTATGATTAATTTTTCGGCCTGGAAACACGCTTCCATACTGTCAGTGCTATATGACAAAGTCTAAAGTTTACCTCACTTCAAAAGTAATACGGGAGAAACACTCTAAAATTGCATCTCGGGAGGAGTCAATCGTCCCTTTTCCTTCTTAGCTTAACTGCTTGCAACTCCATTACCCTGCTGAACATGAAAAGCGTGTTTTCTTCATTCAACTCTACCACCTTTTGCCTCTTTTATATTTTTGTGGCTTGTGTTGCATCACAAAAGGATGCTGACAGTAACAGCCATATTAGAATATAAATAGTAATTTCTCAACAAATAGTAGGACATGGAAGAATAAGCTAATTTCGAGGGATGGCTTATTTTCAATAACGCATGTGAAAATGCTTTGTGACACTGGATTAATACACCGTTTCTTTTGAATTGTTTTAGAACAGCGAGACTATTAAGAAGGGGGGATTCAGAATGCTATGCCCTTGAATTACAATCTTATTCAGTTTGATTCTACTGCATGTGAAGAAAAAAAAATTGCAATTAAGAAGTGTAGGTAAATGTTTTGGTATGTCTATTTCAAAAGGGGTATTTCTGGTTTTATTTTTCCCTTAAACTGTTGAATGGATAGAAGCAATGATCATAATCCAATCAGATTAACAGACAACCCTCTGCGGTGATTAGGATCTTAAGCAAATGTGTAATTGATTATAGGGTAGGCTTATGGGAAAGTTGCACTGTAAACTCAATTGGCTACACCTACGTAACTGAGTTGCCTTTCCAAATGTAATGTTCTAGTTCTGTGAACCCATAGTCTTTTATGTGGAAGAAAAGTGCATTTAGTAATTTTAGAAAATTTGAGGTACATCAGTTTGCTGCTATTATTATTTATCCTCCTAGTCATTGTTGTGCTCGTGATAGAGCTGATAAATGGATATAGTGGGAACACACTTATTTGCAGCAGGGGGAAAATAACCCACTTAAAGTTTCAAACGTTGAAAAAGCTCTCATTGTATGTGAAGGCTAGATTGTGCTGGTATAGGCTGGGAAGAAATGGAGAACAAATCATTGTTTCGCAATAAAGGATGCAAGATTCCATGAAGTTGACCGGAAAAACAACTAACATAAAATGCAATAGAACTAAAACACATTCATTTGATCATTCATTTACTCATTTGGAATTTGCTGTTCCAGGGATTGGGTGGATGGTAAAGAACATAGAGGAAGATAAGGGTGTCAGGGAAGAGAAGAAACTGTCCTATAACCAGATATTTGGGCTTACCATAATGCCCATAATTTAAGACCTGATTTCCTGAAAAATCAGGATAATAATCACAATGTAAGAAGCATAGTTATAAACATCAATTTGAAGACACTGTGCTAGACATTATCTGCAAATGATTTAATTTTCACAGTGGGCAGTTTAGTTGCTCTAGTTTTACTGGCTGAAGAGAAATCTGAGGGCATTTCCAGTTCTATTTGCCTTCAGAGAAAAATGTGGCTATCCCCGTTCTTCATTATAAGTTAGGAAGAAAGTGCCTTTGGTGCACTTCCACTCAAGTTTATTTGGAGAGCTAATTCAAGGGTCTTTGCCATCTTGCTTTGAACATCCCTCAGTGTCGAGCCTCTTCGTAGTGCAGACTGATTTTATTCAGACCTTTGAGGATTCCTCCGCAATAGAAACTCTTACATGGAGTTTTATGGAATTTCACCTTCTTCTGAACGGAACTCAGTATGCGCAGTGAGTTCTGAATGCATGCCACAGTTCTCATTTTGCCCAGCTCTGTACCAACTGCATCTGTGGTGTGCAGAGCTGCAGGCTCTGAGGCTGTTCAGGGAGGGCTTTTTTTTTCTTTTTCCTTGTGTTCCTGTTTTCTCGTCAGGATGCAAGTTGTAAAGACAGGACAGAAAAATGAGATGATGTAAGCTCAGGGGTTATGCACAGTGGGAACACGGCCAGGACTTCCAAAGTAAAATATGTAAACATTAGAACTCTTTGAAGAAGACTGCCCAGTGACATGGAACAAATCACACATAGTATTTGGCTCTCTTTAGCTATAAAAACCAAGTTCGGTCTTTGAGAATCCCTGGGGTAAATGTGCATGGGACAAACACGGAAATCCCTTTCACTTACACGATTAGAGTCCATTACCTGCTGCCTAGGGCCAGGGTTGCAGGGATAAAGGTAACCAAGAAGTAGGTTAGCCTTTAATTCAAACTTAATTTAAAAACAACAGCGATAGCAACAACCAGCACCATCTCTGAGTTAATATATTAAGGAGAAGACTATAGGAGTATTTAGAAAAAATATATACATATACCTTGAATTTCTAATTTAATCATCAATTATGGATTTATAGATTTTAAAAAGTGAATTATGTATAGGTGTGTATATGTGAGTTGTACACATACAGGGCAAAAAGGATATACCATTCTTTGCAAAAGTAGGTTTACAATTGTTCAGATGGAAAGATATATAATACAAGAATAAAAAATAATACAAGAACAAACTCTGTGTTTCACGTACTCACAACTGCAAACTTACTTTTGCTCATCCCTGTATTGTGGAACTGTATATACTGAACTTATAAAGATTTCTATTGCATAATGACTTAGAATTCAATATTGCCATTCTGAGGTGACAAAAGAGATTTTTGCTTATACATATGGATTAATTATGATTTTTTAAAAAGTGAACTCATGCCCTGGATGGTGTAGCTCAGTGGATTGAGCATGGGACTGTGAACCAAAGGATCGCAGTTTGATTCCCAGTCAGGGCACAAGCCTGGGTTGCAGGCCAGTTCCCAGAAGGGGATGCATGACAGGCAACCATACATTGATGTTTCTCTCCCTCTCCTTCCCTTCCCCTCTAAAAAAAATAAAATAAAATCTTGAAAAAAAAAGAAAAAAATGAACTCATATACTCCTTATATAATAAAAGAAAAATCTCGGGAGTTTACACTGCTTGCAAATTATGCATTTTGGCTTCCTTTCCAGGAGTGATTTTCTCTCATGAGTAGTTTTATCCTATGTGGTAGTTGTCAGGGGTCTTTAGTGCCATGACTGGGAGCTTGGGGTAAAGAAAACAGCTGGGTTTCTGAATGACAGAAAGTAACATCAAATATAGGTAAAACTTCTCTGAATATAGTAAATAGACGAGCAATAAAATGGCATTTTGGAAACTATATCTGTTTTAAGTCAATTGAAGGTAATGCTAGTCTATATAAAATAAATGAATTGCATTTTGATTATGAAAATTATTGCTTGACATATGATTTAACATGTCTTCCCATATTTTATCCGAAATAAAATGTATCCCAGATGTAGGCTGGTAATTTTACTCATCTAATTACTGATTACCTGTTTGACCGTACAGTGGTGGGTTATTAGAGTATCTTTAAATGGCTCATTTCACTGAAAACATAAATAGGTACTCTAATTCCATTTCAGGGAAAATTACCTGTTAATAAAGAAGTGGTATAGGGCAGATTCTGTATGAGGCGTTCATTTTTTGAAAAGCTATATTCATGGGAGACTTCTATCCTCTACACTTGGCTTATTCAAATGGAAAATTACCTTCTATTTAGTGGGTATTGATTTGTCTGGGTGGGTAGTATTAACGATTCACCTTCTTCCTTCCATTAATAAAACATTAATAAATGTTTTTATAATTCTAATGTTTGAACAATGTAAAACTTTCTGCCAGTCTTAGTAAAGTTATAAGTACCATAGGAAAGTCCATTTCATGTTTGTTTTAAAGTTCTGACAGAGCAGTTTATGAAAATGTGTTTGAAAGGAATTGATGCCTTTTACATGACATTATTTTTCCTCTCCAGAAATGATGAGAAAGAATCCCAAACACTCTGAATTTGAGATTAGGATTTTTCTTGACACAATTGTTCATAAACATTAAAAAAAAAACCCAGTAATTTTTTGCCTGAGTGATAAAACACTCTTGGGTTTCTACTATGAGCGAGACACTGTGTGCTTTGTGGGTATTAAAGAACTGAAATGTGGTTCCTGCATTATTATTATCTTGGAAATTATTAGTTAATTGGGGTAGCTTTTATCTTTAAATAGGTGTGTTTGAAATAATAATTTATAACTGAGAAATTTCATTAATTAAATTGGGGACATCCATTTTTTATTAGTACCATTCCAGTTATATTTTTTCTTAATTGAACAGATTCATTTTCTTAATGATTTTAATGCATGTGGGGGAGCTATTTGGGAAAATGTAGTTAGATTTTTGGCATTAAAATATTTAGATCGATTTTAAATCCTGAAGTGGCTTTAGGTGGTAACCACCCCACAATGTAAAATGTTGATACTGAGTGATGTATAGTTCCAAGAATTTGCATGCATACTGCAATGGAAGTTGTCAAGTTATGATAAAGCATTACTATTCTGTAATTTGTGCATCCCTCTTTTAAGGACATTTGAATACTTCCCAAGGTTGAGTTTGTGAGGGAGATTTGAATATAACATAAATGAGTGCTCTATGTAGGTGCATGCTCTAACCACAGAAGTAAGGATTGAGTTGGGAGTGAAAAGAAATGAAGTACAACTATAGGACTTTATTTAGTTTGATGCTTCTTTTTCTGTCTCTTCCTAATCACATACTTGGTGGCCTCAGCGATATTCTGAGAAAACATGATTCACAAAAATTTGCCATCATAACTGGTATGGAGAGAAACTAATGACAAATATTATAAGTCTCTACAAGGGTAGTTAATTAAGAGACAAGAAGATAAAAAGATAGAAAGCAGGATGTACAGAGATTAAGATAATGGAATCTGGAGCTATATGTACCTGGTTCAAATCTCGGTTCCACCATTTGCAAATGTGACCTTGGTTAACTTATTTAACCTCTTTGAACTTGGTTTTATTATTTGTTATTTGTGGGTATGAATAGTAACCACCTTATTCTGAGGGTTAAATGAAATAATTCAGAGAGTACACTGCACATAGTAATCACTAAACACATGTAAGACAGTACTATTACTTATTATTATTTATTGTACATAAGAATAGCCTAAGAATAAAGAAAAGCTGGTACAAGTAGGAAGAATTGTCAATTGAAACTAGAGGTAATATTGTATATCTAGGAGCCATTTTTGAAAGTGTAGTCAGATTAGAAAGTTATTATTGACTCCTAGCTCTTCTATAGGAATTGTTTCGTGAGCAACACTTAGAATGTTGGTCCTAAGGGGCCTTAAGTTATTAGTGGATTTCACTGCCCGTCGCCTGGTCTTTTGTACTAAAGAGCTCGAGAGGTATAAGTGGTTTTTCTGCCCCTGTGCCCTGGTTAAAGATCTTACTCCATTTCATTGGTAACGGAGTCAGGGTCCCAGAGGAGTACCTGTTGTGACACAAGAAAGACTGAGGGGAATAAGTGGGGACAGATCACTGCAATTTTAAATAAAGATCTTTGGAAAACAATTCCAAAAGAATGTTACAGGATAAGTTTAATGGGAAGGAAAAGTGAAACTGGATCTGCAGAGGGACTACCTGGTATGGGGAAAAGCCATGGCCCTGGACAAGAACAAGATGCAAGAAGAGATAAAATAGTGGAAGTCAGAGGAAGTTGATTACGTGTTATATTTTGGCATAAGAGATTTTTTTTTAGAGTGTCTCAAGACCAGAGCCTTCTTTTAAAAATTTAAATAAACCTCTTAGTTTGGAATAGTTTTAAATTTGCAGAGAAGTACAAAGATAACATGGGGGGTTCCCATATATGTCTCACCCAGTTTTCTGTACTGTTAACATTTTATATTACTATCCAATGTTTGTCACAACCAACAAGCTGGTATCAGTTCATGATCATTAACAATACTTGCTTTTAGATAGTACTCGTTTTTCCCTAATTCATTTTACTATCCTAGGATCCCATACAAGATGTTATATTACGTTTAGTTGTTATGTCTCCTGAGTCCTGGTCTGTGACAATTTCTCAGAATTTCTTGGTTTTGACGTCCTTCACAGTTTTGAGGAGTATTGGTCAAGCATTTCATAGAATGTTTCTCAAGTTGGATTTGTCTGAAGTTTTCCCATAGTTATACTGGGGTCATAGGTTTTGGGGAGGAAGACCATGTGGTGAAATGCCATTCTCATTACATCATGTCAAGAGGACATCCTATCAACATGATACCATGAATGCTGTTTTGATCTCGATCGCCTGGCTGAAGTAGTGTTTGTTAGGTTTTCCCCTTGTGAAGTTTCCTTTCCACTTTTCATACCCTTAACACTATACAGCCATAAAAAAGAAGGAAATCAGACCTTGTGTGACAGCATGAATCTTGACCTTGATCATCTGACCAAAGTAGTGTTTGTTAGGTTTTTCCACTATAAAGTTTTCTTTCCCTTTTCCATATCCTTAATACTAAGTGGCCATAAAAGGTAAGGGATTCTTACCTTTTGTGAGAGCATGGATGGACCTAGAGATTATTACGCTAAGTGAAATAAAGTCAGAGAAGGACAAATCCCATATGATCTCACTTATGTGTGGAATCTAATGAACAAAATAAACTGATGAACAAAATAGAGACAGAGGTGTGGATACATGGAACAGACTGACAACTGTCAGAGGGGAGGGAGAAGGGGCTGGATCAAAGAAGGTGAAGGGATTAGCCAAAGGACATATATGTATAACTCACAGACACAGACAACAGTGTGGTGATGGCCAGAGGGAAGGGGGATTTGGGGCTTGGAGGAGGGGACAAAAGGAGAGAAAGTGGGGACATCTGATGGAATAGATTGACAGCTGCCAGGGGGAAAGGGAGAAAGGCAATGGTGGAAAGAAGAGGAAGGGGCCAGACAAAGAACATGTGTGAATGACCCATGGACACGGTCAATGGTGTGGGGATTGATTGTGGGAAAGGGAGTGGGCTGAGTGGAGGAGGGCAAAGGGGGGACATTGGGACAGCTGTAATAGAATAAGCAGAATAAAAAAACCATTTTGAGCAATGGAAAAGATGTCTCAGTGGGTGTGTTGCATCAATCAGATCTCATACTTTGAATGCAGCTGAAGTTTAAACATGTAAGAGTAAATACACAAATTTTATAAAAATACTGACTGGATAAGAGAACAAATAAAATAAAGAATAAGTGAAATAGCAGCATCAATAATCTATACTAAAGCATTTAAGAATATCATTGTTTGTGACTATTATCATTAGTTCAGTGACTTTCATATCAAAGTTTGTGGGTTTTACTCTAAATAATTTTGGAAAATTCTGCAATAAAGTTAGATGTGTGACTTTAAAGTAAAAAAAAAAAGAAGAAAAAAAAAAGAAAAGAAAAGAAATCAAGTAACTGAATTCAGCCCTGACTCAAGAGGTGGGGAGTTATGCTCCACCTCCTTGAGGGCAGAATATTTACTTAAATTATTTAGAATTTTTTCTGTAGAGATCGTTCTCTTTTCTTCCACTGGTTTATTTACGAAAACATTTAATTTAAATAAGCATGGACTTATGGATATTACATTATACTTTAGGTTATTATTCATTGCTTTGTTATTTGTTTCGTTGCTCAAATTATCCCATCTTTGGCCACTGGGAGTTCTTTTGGTTGGCCTTTATGTCCTTATGACATACCCCTCTGTTTTGTGTTTTTGTGCATTTCCTTACTTTCTAGTACTACAAGATGTCCCAGGGTCACATTTATTTCATGCTCCAGTCCTAGAATTAGTTATTTCTCAAAAAAAAATTCTTGTTTCTTTTGTTAATATATTTGTTTACCTATACCTGGGGAGGAAAAACTTTAGCAGATAGATTACATTGTTTGTGTGCAGTTTCTTTTGCCTTTAGGATTACAGTTTCTAGTCAAAATGCAATTTTTTATATTACTTAGATTAATACTATTTTCTCCACCCCCTTCAAGTGAGGTTATATCATATATTTGTAATGCAGTTAGATTCTTTTGTCATAGTGTACATTTCATGCTACGTTTCTCCAGTTCCCTAGTTAAGTTCCATCACCTTGAAAATGTCTATGCTTCCCCTAGTCAAACACTTCTTCCTTCTCACACTTTTGGCAACTATTGGTTTGTTTTCTACCCAGAGAAGACATCTTTGTCTTGTTTCCAATCCCAGGTCAGAGCATCCAGCTTTTTACTATCATATATGATGTTAGGTCTGAGTTAATTACATACATACACATGGGGATTCCTACAACAAGATGAGACTCAAAGAATGTCCAGAGCAGGAAGCTTTTATATCTTTTAGAGAAAAAAAACCCAATAAATTCGTGAAGAATTGATAAGACAGAAGGGTTTGAGCCAGGGTGAAGGAGTAATAAGATTTGTTTACAAAGCTTTCTTGGCCCTAAACTCTGTCTCTTGTGATGAGAATGCTTTTACCATTCTGCTACAAGATTGGGAGACTTATCTCCTGTTTTCGGGGAGACAAAGGAGGCTTTTCCAGCCAGCTTCTCTGTGATTAAGCAAAATATGTATCCACAAACAGTTTTACTCTTAAATATACCACTTGTTGACTGCTTATTTTAAAAAAAGAAGAGATGACCACCACCCATGGCAGATCCCATGGTAGTTTACCTGCCATATCTTGGTCTTGTCACCATTCCTGGATTTCAAGTGGTGATGGCTTAGTTTGGTGTTCCATTGTGTGGTCCATATTTTGAATACAGCTTTCACTCTGGCCATCCCCTACACACACACACACACACACACACACACACACACACACACACACACACCCCTGTACCTTTGTTATGATACCAAACCCAATTTCCTTGGAGAACAATGCCTCTGTTTTGTCAGGATTGTCTCTGTAGTGCTACATGAATCTCTTACAAGATTTCTACTTCATTTCCTTTCTGGAAGAGGCCAGCATGTTTGTATCTCCTTGGAAATGCTACTTGGAGCTCCAAACACATTTCTTTGACTAGAGTTTCCTTTGAATTTAAGAATTTTTTCCCCTCAAGTATTTTCCAGGAAAAATAATGGCAATATCTCTGAAATATTAGTTTCTGCAAACCTACTCCATCTCATCATTGCACGTACATTTTTAGTGTTATATTTAAAAAAATATTGCATATATTTAAAAAATATTGCATGTATATTTGTTATGATTTATAAAGGGAAAATAGCTAATATTATTGATGTAAAGTTTTGCAAGTTTTTAGTCCCTCTTATATGTTATATTGAGCCAGAAAAAAACAAAACAAAACAAAACAAAACCCCAAAACAAACACATTTATTGCTGCATTATTCTAATGCCAGTGAGATGGTTGGTGAAAATATAATTTATTTTAGTATGGAATATCTTTATACTATGTATGTGCTTTTAATGTGCAGTAACATTTTACATAAATATATAATTACTATTATTTAAAAAGATTTTATTTATTTTACGTTTTAGAGAGGAGAAGGGAAAGAGAAAGAGAGGAAGAGAAACATCAATGTGTGGTTGCCTCTCATATGCCCTCCACTGTGGACCTGGCCTGCAACCCAGGCACATGCCCTAGACTGGGAATTGAACTGGTGGCCCTTTGATTCACAGGCCAGCACTCAGTCCATTGAGCCACACCAGCCAGGGCTGAATATATAATGATTTAAGTTAGAATTTACGAATCAATTATTTTTAAATGGTGATATATAGTTTGGGTAAATCTCTTGTTGTTAGCCAACTGAGTTTGGCATGTTCTTTTATTTTACTTGTTAGTTTATTTTTGATTTAATCTTTATTGTATTTTTTCCATTATCTTTTAGTCCCTTATACTCTCCTCTCCCTAGCAATCACCACACTGTTGTCCATGTCTATGAGTCTTTTTTCTTTTTTGCTCATATGTCCACCCCCTTTCCTCTCCCTAATACTGTCATCCTCCCCATCTATGAGTCTGATCCCATTTTCCTTGTTAGTTCAATTTCTTCATTAGATTCCATGTATGAGTGAAATCATATGGTATTACCATATGGTATTACCATATGATTTGTCTTTCCCTGACTGGCTTATTTCATTTAACATAATGTTTTCCAGCTCCATCTACACTATCACAAAGGGTAAAATTTTCTTCTTTTTTGCAGCAGAGGAGTATTCCATTGTATAAATATCTCACAGTTGTTTAATCCACCCATCTACTGATGGACACTTGGACTGCTTTCATATTTTAGTGATTATAATGCCACAATGAACATAGGGGTGCAGCATTTTTTGGTAGTTGATTTATGTAGCTCAGATTTTGTTTGTGTAAAGAACCAAATCAGATCAACCCAAGCACGAAATTCTTCATACTTAATGCAGTCTTTTTAAATCTACTTATGTAGGACCAATAAAATAATACTTTTCTCCATTTTGAAATCTCCAGTTTTACTTTAGATATTTCAAATGCTTCATTTCCACATCCATTTTAGTGTTTAAAAATTAACTTTAGTTCTACTGTGCATGATGTAGGTATTTAGTGCCCTGAAGGATATTTGTTTAAATTAGCATTTCCTTTGTAGCAGATCCAAAATAAAACAATTAAAGTCTCCTTGATGTTTAGAATGAGTTGTTATGAGTCTAAAATAAAAGGAGTTTGGCTCATGTGGCTGCTGCATTTGAAAGCCTCATTGCAACACAATTTTATGGACACTTGGCAATCCTGCACTTCTGGGAACCACTCGGTAATTATCAAAGTTGTGATTTAGAAATTATGCAAAGCTCTCTCAGACAATCTGGACACCAGTGTAGTTTATTTTTAACAAATGACACGTAAGTGTAAAATATTTATGATAATACTTCACACTACGCCAGTAGGTGTCTCATATATATTTGTTAGAACATCTCAGTACTGTAAAATCTTTTTGTTGGTTGTATTTAAGTCTACTGACAAATGGTATGAGATTGTCTCCTTTTATTATAATTATTAGGCTTTAGATTAATTCACTGGAAGGGGTTTAGACAAGTAATTCAGTATATGTTTTTAATTGTTCAAGGAGTTGTTATATTACTTCTAAAATTTTCTCTTAATAAAAGTGTTAGAATTGAAAATACTGCAAAATGCATTTTTAAAAAAGTAATATAAACTAGTGAAAGCAGAATTCATCTTCAAAAGTACATTAATTGATGGAGAATAATGTATTGTTTTTTAATAAATTAACATATATCTATATGACTATTTTTATGGTGAGAGTACTATTGGGTTTGGCATTTTGACCAATTCTTACTTCGATACCAAACAATAATTAGGAAGGAGTAATATTTTTACTTAAGATTCATTCCGTTCTGGAATCTTGCCTATTGAAATCTGAGTGTTTCCATTTCCACTTATTATACAACAATAATACAAAATTCATTTCACAATTGCTGACATATTGGTCTTTTTTTTAAAAGCTCTGAACATGTCTCTTTCTTGCTCAAAGACCTGTTTTCAGCATTCCTCATGGCCTATGAGGGTAAAGTTCAAAATACTGACAATGAACCTTTAATGATTTGGATCCTAACTCATGCCCCGTTTTCCACTCAGACTGCTCCATCTGCTTGGCATGCTTCTGCCTGTCTCTGTGTGTTCAAATTTTGCCTATCCCTTTAGGAATTCATTTAAAAGCCAAGTCAGTGCAAGTCATGGGTGATTCCAGGACACACCAGGAAGGAAGTGAGAGAGGAAAGAGCAGGAATCAGTTAAGTATAATAAAGCGTGTTAGCATTATAGGTGCCTCTTAGGGTGGTGGGCCCAAGCCTGTGAAAAGAGCCAGTGAGTGAGCCTCATTGACGACTGGCACTCACAACAAAGTCAGTATTTTCTTACCTAATGTAGTCTCTTCTTTTTGGCTGGGATTGTGTAGCCTTACATCATGCAAGTGACTTACTGTTTACTCTCAAGGCCTGTTCCTTGTCAACATGGAGATATATTTTGATAATCCTTAGGGACATGGTAGGAGATATGGCTGGGATATTTTTACTTGACTTTGGTGCAGAGCCATTGTAGACATTTTGAACTTTATTCCTCAGTCAGTTGGACCACCAGAACCCTTCCTTATTTCAGCTCTTCTCATAACCACCTTCACTGCACTGTTTCATTATTATGCCTTTATAATTATTAAAAATAACTATAGAATTGTAATAATCGCTAGAATTTATAGAGGTCTTATGATTTAGGCACCTTGCTAGGTTTCTTACATTGAATTCTAGCTAATCTATCTGCATAAATTGTGGTTAATAACTTAAACTCTTTGAATTGTGTAAAGAATAAAGAAGTTCATGTGGGTGAAGTATTTAGCATAGTGCTGGCACTAAGGACTCAATAGAGGGTGAGGATGGTGGTTATTGTCATTGTTATTATTATTTAAGTTTCTGTGGATATGACTACTTAGAAATTATAGTGGAAGCTCCAGAACATCAAAATGCAAGACTATCAACTCTTCTTGATGAATAGAACCAAATGCTACATATGACTTGTTTTCAAATGGCAGTTTTAGAGAATAATATAGAATTACAGTTAACCAAATAGATGTGAAATTAGCTTTGTTTCATCATACCAGACCTGTTGGAGAAAAAAATCAATTATAAAAGAAAACTTCTTTTTTCGTGACTTTCTCTAGAGGCCCTGTTGATGGGCATATTAAAAGGTGGTGGTAAGCTTAAATGTTTTGTTGTAGTAAACTATTTTATTTATGATGATGGCTCAAATGAGAAGGGGGAAATGGACAAAACCATTACTTTTCTGGCTATTTGCAATGTTTAATCTTGGTGTCTTTTTTGGAGGTAAAAGAGGCAAAAGCAGTTAATTGGGTGTTTCTAATCAAAAGATGTCCCCTCCTTTAAATGATTGCTTCTGGTTTTCTTCTAGGAACAGTGAGTGAAGTTAGAATATTTGCTCCTGAATGTGAAATGATGAGAGTAAATACAGTCTATACAGAAGCAATTAGTGGAATAACTGTTTTCTTTTACTTAAAAAATATAGAGACTTTCATCAGCTTTGAGATCAGGAGGTCTCCTATCCAAGGGTTTCCTCGTAAGTGGAGGTAATGAGGGATTTGTGTATTTATAAGTAGCTAGAGGTTTATACTTATCTATAATTATAAACAAAATAAGTGAATACACATAGATTAATATAGCTCCAAACCTAGGGAAATTAGTTTTTTTTAAAAAAGGCTGTCTTTGATTTCTCCTTTCCTGAAAACTAACATTACCATCATGAAAAAGCAATCAATAAGCCAAACTTACCCTTTCATATCTATTTCTTCTCCTATTCTCCTTTTTGCATAAAGTGATCATAGAGTCTTTACGTTACTATACTGTAGATTGCCTTTATTACTTTAAAACCTCACTTATCCGATGGATCTAGGAAAGTGATCCCTACTTCCATGCCCGAAGGAGATGGTTCTGTGGCCTCCATAAAGATGAGGGTTGGTATGGGGGAATGGAGAAAATAGAAGTGGGACCACTTGAGTGCACATCTACAGCTCTTCTGCTAACTCCATGAGACTCTTGTGGATAAGTGGTGGTGGAGTGGGGAAAGCTCATCTCAAGAGTCACTTCTTAAATACCCTCTTCCATCTATCGAGTCACACACCTTAACAAATATTTGAGTATTTACTAGGTGCCTGGCTCTGTGTTAGGTGCTAAGTTTGTGGTGGTGGATAAGATAGATAGTCAGTCTCCATTGATGCCATATGGAGCTTACATTCTACTAGGTTTTCGTAGGAAGACTTCCTGGGCACTTTGGCTTTTATTCATTTCTTTCTTAAAAACTTACTTATTCATTCATTTTTAATTAAAACACTTAGTAAGTGCTATTAAATGATAGAATGTCAGGTATTGATAATTCTTGATGGGACAAAGGCAAATTAGGTGTTAACTCCATCTTCATGGAGGGGCTGGACAAGTATACCCATTATTTTGGCCCAATAAGAAAAGGGCAATGACAGAGAAATTCAAGGTGCTATGGCACTGAAGACGAGGTGAATTCATTCTGCTTCAGTACATCCAAAGGGTTTTAGAAAAAGAGTATTAGTTCACTATCATCACAGTTAGGGCTCCATAAGAAACTACTTCAAAACTCAGTGACGCAAACAACCACCATTTGCTCTTGTTTGTGAATATAAGGATTGGCTGGATGGTTTTGCTGGTATTGTCTCAACTTACCCTTGTGTCTGACATAGATGAGTGTCAAGTAGACAGCTTAGCTGATCGTGGCTGATAGTTCTCTCGTGTTTGAGGGTCAGCTTTCTGTCAGCTGCTTTAGGATGGCCTTGACCCTTTATTTTGTTTCTGTCACATCCCTTCATCAGACTTCCTGGACACAATTTATAGTTCAGGCTAAGGTGCAAGAATGAGCATTAAAACAGACCTCCATGTGTAAGTACTTTTCAAGTCATTGCTTGCACCATATTTGCCAACATATCATTGGCCAAAGAAAACCACTTACATGAGCCAGACTCAAGTTAAGCATGGGCTAAGCACAGTGTCTACAATGGGAAGAGTGAAGAGTCAGGGCCATAAACATCATCAGTCTACTAAAGGAGGGAACCAATGAGCTGTGGTTTGAAACATAACTAGGAATCAGATGAATGTTCCAAGGAGAGATAATTGAAGCCTGAAAGAAGGTTTCTGCTTAGGGAACTCCAAGGGAATTAATATATTTTGAGGAAATAATACCTGTGAAAACTGGTATTTTAGATGTGCTAAGTTCTTTTCCTTCTCAAACCTTCTCTGATGGTATCTCTTTGGAGTACTGTCCTTGGAGCACTCTTACTAACTCCTGGTCATCCTTTAGGACTTAGCTCGAACATCACTTCCAAAGACTGACCAACTCTGATCACTTAACAATTTGCATTATGTTTCTCCCAAACAGGTTGTTTTAACTCATAGAACCTTGTCTTTACCATTCAATACTTTTATCACAGTTTGTAATTATACAAATATAGGCTTCCACTTGGTTAATATCTGTCTTTTCCACTAGATCAGAAGCTCCATAAGTGCACATATTCTTTGTTCATTATTATATTTTTAGTGTTTACCACATGGTAGGTATTCAATAATGAAATGAAAGAATTTAAGTAGAACATTTGAACTTTTTCCTGGAAGCTCAGGGGAGTCTGTGGAAGGTTTTAAATAAGAGACTAACATCATAGTTCTGAACTTTAAAGACATTATGTTACTAAGAGAATGGTTGGTAAAAAGCTTAATTGTAGACAGGGAGACTACAGTTTATAGTTAGGAGGCTACTATAAACATCAGGTAAGTTGTAAACAATTTTAGATGAGGGATGTGGGAATAGAAAGGTAGTTACATAGATAGAGAGTGGATAGAATCTATAGGACATGTTTTTCTATTGTTTGTGGGTCTGGTTCCAGGTTTCTCACTTCCCTTCAGAAATTACCATAAAGCAGCAAAGAGAAGAAGCATAAACATGCCAATACACATGTGATGAAACTAAAGTCTTGGTAACCTCAGGCTATAATACATGAACAGGGGCTGACGAATGATATGAGATTAAAGGAGAAAAAGTGTCAGAATTTACTGGAGAGGATGGCTATGGCTCTAGACCTCAGACAACATTAGCATACATCTGTTCTCTAAGTAGTGACATATCCAAGGCTAGTACAAGACCTTCTCTGGACTTGAAGTTGCAAGAGACAAAAAAGGCAAGGTTAAGAGGGTATGCAAATAATGTCACATTTGCAACAAACCCTTGCTTATACTGAAAGAGGGGAAAGACTCTACCATATGATCAGCTCTGCAGTGTTCATCTCTGTTGGATGCAGGAGATAATATTAGAGCACTCACACCCATATCTTTATCATAAGAAAAACCATTGTTAAGAAGAAATATTGACCTTAGCTTCTCTCTGGTGAGAACCACCATCCACTGGTCCAGGAGAAATTCTCGTCATCGAAGATGAATACTAAAAAAAAATGTTTAGTGTAAAGGATGTGCACTGATGCTATACAACAAAAGGAGGAGGAAGAAATGAAAAATAATAACACTTACCAAAAATAGTTTCCTCAGGATCTGTGAAATTTGTGACTTAAACATACCAGTATGAATTTAAAAAATGATAATGAAACAATCACCTGTAAAAGATCAAGGACCAAAGCATAGGCGGAGAAGGTCAGGACATAAACACAGGGGAAAAGGCCTTCGCTTGTATTGATCTCTTTTTCTCTTGTCACCTCTTGTAATTATTTGTTCAGCTTCATTTTAAATCGCTTCTGCACTTGATGCCTTTTCTGTTTCCTCTAGACCAAGTGTTCTCAGTTGGACCAGTTTCTGATTCGGTCGGTCAGTAATGAGAGCTGAGAATTTTTATTTCTAATGAGTTTTATGTGAATATTCCTTTTACCAAGGCTTGGTCTCCACTCTTCAAACTCTGGCATCAGCCCTCAACCATGTGGTTGCTCTGAAACTCTTATAGGTGAGATGGAGACTGGAATCAACAGAAAACCATTCTGCACATCCCATTTACAATCCTCTGGTTTCTGAGGCATTTACAGGAGGAACATAAACATTGAGACAGATCAAAGCTCCTTTCTTTCCATTTCTGAAAGGGTGAGGAGTTACTCTGGCTAGATACTCTTTGGTACTCAGCCTTGCTTTAACAAAATATAGTCCCAACTCTGAGATTGGTTACAATATAATTCTTAGAATGAATAGGTCTACACTTTTAGGCAATGAAGGTATTACTAGGCTATTTTAAGTGGAAACAGCTCAGCTGATCCATTTTCATCTCCCTAGTAAGTAAGCTATAATTAAGGGTAAAAATGCATAGTTTTCTATGCTTCACTGTTGTTAGATTTATCTTTTTCTCTTTTTTTCAATGTGTTTGCCACATAGCAGTTGAAGTGAGATAGGTATCAGAGGGACAAAGGGATTGGAGGAAAGTAATGGTCAGCAGGGGGAAATAGAGGATTAACAGAGGAGGGGAAATAAAAGATAGTTAATGGGAGCCTTGTGGGCAGAGAAGGGGAGAAGAAAACAGCTGGTGGGAGAGGCAAATAGGGGGAAACCCAGAGAGGTAATGGACCAGAAACGGAGCAGTCAGCCTCTCTCTGAGAGCTGAAGCTGGGGGCTCGATCTGCTCCTCTCTTTCACTGCCACTGCTTCTGGTTGAGATCAGACAGTTATAGGCTCATATAGTCAGCATGGGGGCCAGGTTAGTGTGGCAGAGCAAGAGCTGGAATGGACTAAGCAGGAAAGGAGCAAATGATGACACGCAGGTCAAGGGGACTTGATAATGTCAGCAAATACTATCCATTCACCTGATGGGTTTCTACTGTTTGCTGAGCTGTAGGCTACCACTGCCCTCTCATTACTTCCCCCTCTTCCCCGGTGGCATTGCAGTGGGTGCTGCAGGTGTACCAGGAACTTTGTTAGGCATGCTGTTGTTATCCACAGCAGGCAGGCCTACCCTGACTTTAGTCACTTCAGGGGTTACTTCCGGTGAAGTCTGCATTCCATACAGATAGAAGGGTGTGTCCACTGTGCTGTGATTCAAGGGTAAAGAAGATGACCTGCCTAGATGTTAGATGCATTGCCTGCCATGACACCTCCATTTTGTTCAGTGAATTAAGACTCTGTATTTCCAAAATATATGTCAATTTAAAATGCATTCTAGAGGGAGCAATAAATTTAGCCAGCGGTAGCCATAAATACATGTGGGTAAATGAATTAATGATATTTATTGAGCCACTACTATTTTTAGGTGTAACTAACTAGCTCTTTTGTGTCAGGCACTGCAGTTGGCATATTTAAATATATAGTGAATTAATCCCATGGCAGCTCTGTAGAGTTTAGAGGCAAAGGGGTACAGTCTCCTTTTGGCATTCTTACTCACTCAATATATATTAGCATGGTGCCTAGCCTGGGAGAGTATAAATGTGAATAAGACCTTTATCTCTCCTGACTCCTAGGAGCTGAGAGTTAGTGAGAGAAAGTGAATTTTATTTTATCTTTTAAAATATGTGCCTTTCTTTTTATTTCTCTTTTTTTATTGTTGACACTGACACAGATGTTCCCCATCCCTCCCTTCCCCCTTCCACCGAGTCCCTGCCATCTCACTTCCCACCACCTGCCTTCACCACATTGTCGTCTGTGTCCACGGGCTATGGATATATGCTCAGATGTTCTTAGGCTGATCTCTTCCAGTCTCCTCCACCCTTCTCCTCTCTGAGATCTGTCAGTCTGTTCCATGTATCCATGCCTTTGGTTATATTTTGTTTGTCAGTGTGTTTTATTTATTAGATTCCACATATCAGTGAGATCGGATGGTACTTGTCTTTCTCTGAGTGGCTGATTTAGCTTAGCATAATAATCTCCAGGTCCATTCATGCAGTTGCAAAAAGTAAGAGCCCCTTCTTTTTTTATAGCTACGTAGTATTCCATTGTGTTTACCGTGAGTGACCAGTGCATTTACGAGGGAAGTGGAGGATGAACGTCAAGGGACGCATACAAAGGCAGTGGACACAGACTTAGGGTTTAGGAAAAGAACTTCTTGGGAAGGCATCATCCAAGTAAGGAGAGTAAAGCAGGGGAAGGGGGCAGTGGGAAGAGTGACCCCGGCAAAGAGTATGACACAGGAAAAGCCTCGGGGATGTAGAGATGCCATAGGGCTTCTGAGAATGATTTTTTATACTAAAATGTAGGGCATGAAGAAAGAGTGATATATTTCATATCACGGGGCCTTTATGAGCTCGGCATTCCAGGTTCAGTAACCCTGCTGTCACCATTCTGCATCTTCCTTCTGCTTTATCAGCTAACCGTGGGAAACTGATGGCAGGGACCTGAGGAACATGGTTAAAGATGACCTTTGGGATTACGAGTGAGGAAGAAAGGAATAGAGCGGATCCAGAGTCACCCAGCTAAGACAGGCATAGGTGGAGAAAAACTCACATCTGGTGGGCTTTCATGGTCATAGCTGTGGTAAGTAGCATGAAAACACAGCCAGAAAAGAAGGAAGCTGTTGGGAGCTGAAAGAAAAATCGCAGTTTCTAAGTCACAAATAGATCATGTTGCAGCCAGTACTGTAGCCCCTAGTAGTGTTGTTTTCTTCTTTAAAACTAAATGGTAGCTAAGACCTTCTGTTTTTGGCCATCCCATTCCAGCCCTCCCATATATGCAGGGCAGGGTGAGAGGTTAGTGGTCAGCTAGTCTCATCTCTGATGCAGTACTGTGGAGGTCCTGGCATGATGGGAAGCCAGGCATGCTTAGGGAGCTGAAGGAAGGCCAGTGCATTTGGAAACCAGTGACAGAAAAATAGAACAGCACTATGTATCAATGGTGAGAAACAGGGGTGGGCTGCTGTGGAGCTTGTTAGACAAATTAAGGATTACAAATTTCCAAAGAGAGCCATAGAAAGTCACAGAGAGCTATTAACTAAGACAAGGCTCTGATCTGATCTTTATTTAAGATCCCTGCAGATATTGTGGAGAGAATAGAGTGGAGGGGGAGCAAGAGTGGATGGGGGAAGACAAGAGAGATTACTGGAGTAACTTGGGCAAGGGGTGATGGGAGTTTAAACCAGGCTGTTGGAAGCATGGATGAAGCCATGAGGACAGACTGGGGAGGTATCTAAGAGTTAGAATCTGGCTATAAAAGTCAGAATATCAACATAGTTCATTAACATAGTTGAATCCATGTTAATGTCATCACCAAGACTGAGAACACTGCTTTGGTTCTGGATTTGTGGCAATTCTCAAGGGAGCCAGATTCGTTACCAGGAAACTTTAAGTGTTAAAAATTCTTCTTCATATCTAGGCATCTGACTTAATGCAGTTTTCTGGTTTCGTTGTTGTTGTTGTTTTGTTTTTTAATTCTAGTTCTGCCCTTTGATGCATGCATAAAATTGAGTAATGCTATGAACTTCTGGTCCAAGAACTCAGTCCTGATGTCTCTTCTGACTGCAAATACCTGTTTGGTTTGTGTGGTGACTTGCCTAATGTTGAGCTAGGTTTTGCCTGTGATTTATTTTATGCAACATTATCTATTGAGCTTCTAGTCCACAGCACTAGGTTTGGCAGTATGGCTTTTAAAAAGATACTAATGTATGGTTCTGGCTTCCAAATACATTTATCTTACTGTAGGGCTAAGAGATGGCTCTAGGAAAAATAATAGTTACAATTCATAGCCTTTCTGTGCATGATTTAAGACAAAGAGACATGGAGGTCCATTGGGAAGTCTTATCTCTTGTTTGTACATAGAGCCACAGTCATCCTTCATGAATAAACTTGGAGGCCTGAAGAGAAAAAGGAACAATTATACGGCATGCTCTAGGAAATCAACAGGAGATTTTTGTATCATGAAGTCCCGCTTTCCAGCCAAAATTCAACTCTGGAGGTAAAAATTTAAAATCGTCTATGATAAATCCCAGGGATGAGGGAAAGCAAGGCATAGGAGAGAGGACTTGTATTAATGTGTGGCTTTATTTTATTTCCAGCACCTAGTGAAAATGGATACAATAAAATGAATCCTGCAGGTTGGATGAATGGATGAATAAATGGTGGATGGATGGATGAATGAATGAAGGAAAGAATTGAGGTAGTTCACTCTAGGGAAGGACTCGCATATGGAATTGATCAAGTAGGACACGTTGAAGATGAACTTACAAGGGTGACAAGATTACCTATGGGGAGAATCAAGAAGTTGTTATGTAAGAAACTATGAACATCTAAATGCCATGTAGATTACTTTCCTTAGTTGAATCCCCAGTTTTAGATAAAAGCAGGGAAAGTACCTGTACTAAAAACTTCTAGACATTGACCTGGGAGCTTTTGGCATTGCTGGCAGCCTATCCTCATTTCAGATGTTAATATAATTCATACATCTGCTCTCAAAAAGGTGAATGACCCCGCACAGCTATGCTATTCGTAGTAAACACCATACTTTCTAATGAGGCAATAGTGTGCAACTTTTTGATTCAGATAATTTTTATGCAACTTTCAATCCTTGAAATATTTTCTTACTGGAATGAAGTTTCTGAGCTGTTAATAAGGGCCAAGACCTAGATTCTGGCACTTTTCTTCATTTTTTCACTTTGAAAGGCTTACATTTTTTATCTATCCCTCTTCTCTTTGTGATTAGAACAAGAATACTAATGAAATCAGCCAGTGGATTAATAGAATGCCAGAGAATTAACATTGATGTGTGACTCGCAATATGACATTTTAATTCTAGATTCAGGGTTTATTCAAATTCTATTTTCTTTGAAGTAGAAAGAGCAAAACTAAGATGACATCGCCTTGACTTGTGGCATTTCTCTGACTTCCTTGATAGCCCCACTTGCTGCAGTAAATGGGTCAGATGTCCCTTTGGAATGATTTTCCACATCATCCAGGAGCTCTTTAACTCTGCTAGAAAAAAAATAAGGGAGATGTCAAATTGAATTTGCTGTCTTAACACATGCAAAATACTGCTGACCAAGGATTAATGACTCCCTTTGATTTTAGAAAGCCTTCTAACCTCTTTAGAGGAGTAGAGGGATGCTTCCCACCCTCTAGTTCCCAGAGCAGGCTGGTTTAATTGGACTTATGCTCTTCTTTTCAAGGGGTAAGTGAAGTGCTTGTATTAACCTGAAGTTTCCTCATATGAAATGGAGCATAAAAAATAGCACAACCATGCACTTGAGTACTTTCTTTTTATTTTTTCCACAAATACCTAATATATATTATCTACTTTTATACCAATAATCCACATAGGATAGATGTGGAAGTGGAAGATAAAGAGCTTTATTAAGTAGATATGACAAGTAAAAATATTTTAATGTTATTTGAAAATTTATACAATACATTCCTATATATAGTCTCATGTATCCTTGCAAGAGAGCGGTGGAAAGTGGATGTCAGATCAAAACCAAGGCCCAGGTTAAAGAAATGGTTTGCTCACAGTTTCAGATGACCATCTAGGCATTATTGCTGGCTTTCTAAATCCAGGCAGTGCTAGAAGAGATTTGTGGAAAGCCAGCCATGTGCCAAGCACTATGGCAAATGCTTTATACACACTAGCTTATTTCTATCCTTTGTACAACTGATCACACTCCCTTTTTACTACCACAAAACTGCACTTGTGAGAATAAACATTTGTTTATATCATGTAGGCTTGGGAGAACTCTGATTTGGTATCCTTGCTCACCAAGTCCAAACTGGTATCAGTAGTTTTTTTTTCACACCTCCTAGCCCCGGCTCCATTGCTACTGCAATATGTGAGTTACCAAGAAATGGCATGGCCGTCCCTTCATGTGTTTTGCTTTGGGTGGTTGTGGTAAGTTCAACAAGGAGAATAGGGTGAGGTCTTCTCTTTTGGGGCAGTGAGAATCATTGCTTATGAGAAATATTTATGGGTATTTGTCTTCATTGACATAATCCACTAACCTGCCTAAACCCAGAGAGCTCATTGTCGAATGTTTAGTCATTTGAAGCTAATGTCAGAGCTCCAGCTTCATAACTGCACCCCATAGGTGCATCGAATTTTTGATAGACTTGCTATCACTCTAGGATTGCACTGTCTAGTGGAGTTCTGTGGTGATGGAAATGTTCTATGTCTGCACTGTTCCATAAGGGAGTCTCTTGCTCATGTGGCTAGTGAGTCCTTGAAATGTGGCTAATACAACTGAAGAGCTGATTTAAAATTTGTTTTTGAGATTTTACTTATTTATTTTTAGGTAGGGGGAAGGGAGGAAGAGAGGGAGAGAAACATTAGTGTGTGGTTGCCTCTTGCATGCCCCCTACTGGGGACCTGGCCTGCAACCCAGGCATGTGTCCTAATTGGGAATTGAACCAGTGACCCTTTGGTTCACAGGTTGGTGCTCAATCCACTGAGCCACACCAGGCAGGGCTGATTTTTAAATTTAATTAATAAAAAATTGCACTGAAAGCTATGTGTTTGTTATAATACGGGATGGTGCAGCTTTAGAAGAAATGCCCATGAGCCAAGTGTCAAGTCTGGCTTTATACCTAATAATTATAGCAGCCCAGTAAGAAAAAGCCTTTTTTCTCCATATTTTTTTTTGAAACATCATGGAACAGGATAAGCTAACCAATGCTCTCTTCTCAATGAAAAATTCAATTGTTCAGTTAGATATTTTACTGAACTTCCGAAGGTATGAGTGAGGAAGATCCCATTTCTTATACAAGCAAAAAAGTTTAGGAGAATGATAAAGTATAAAAATCCTTTTAAGGTAGAAACCATGTCTTAGTTTCTATGGTATCTTCTGCAAATACGTGCCTGACAGGAAATATTATTAATGAAATAACTAGTACTTAGTACATGCTTATTATGTGCCAGACATTGTTCTAGGTAACCACATAATATCTTATTTAATGCCACAGGCACCCTAAATGTAGTTACACTTATTGTCTTTATTCCACACTGTAGGCTCACAGGCAAACTTTCACAGGCAAAGTTTTTACACAAACTTTCTTTGAAAACTTCTCTGTTCCTCTTTTTACAAGACATCCACATGAGCAGTCAAAAAGCAGGGCTAGCACAATGCACAGCTCCGGGGGCACTATTCACTTTCCGATCGTGTGAATAACGGCCCTGGATGAATGCAGAGGGCGGGCTGGGCTGTCTGAAAAGCTGAGCTAAGGACACTTTTCCTCCTTCTTTGCAGAGTTTCTGTACTCTATAATCACACCGGAGCACATCTAAATGGAGAATGACAGCATGTCCTGTAAGGCTCATTGGGAGAAACTTTCTAATAAGGTTTCCTATAATCAAATGAGCTATTTGAGATATGACTCCTCAATCACCAGAGATATTCATGATAGCATTTAGATCACCTTTTAACTCCATAATTCTCTTCAGGCAACATGGGGACAGCATGGGTTTGGCGTTTGACAAATCACAGTTAAATCCTTAGCTCTACTACATCACTAAATTATGACTCTCTGAGGGTCTGTTTCCTAGTTGTAAAGGGAAAGTGATTTTTTTCCATAGCATTGTTATGAGTATTAAAAGAGATTGGGCAAATAAAAGAAGAATCGAGAACTGATTACTTACAAACTGGTAGGGTTTTAGTAAATAGTAGCTATTATTTTTATTACAAATCATATTTTCTAACAGGTACGTGGGGCTGTAGATCCTGTCCTCAAGGATCTTACCAGGGGAAATGACAGAAACAGAAATAACTGTGATCCAGTAAGACCATTGCCTGTGATGGGTTTTCACTAGCAAGGACAGGCTTATCTCCTGTGAATTATCAGGAAACATTTCTCAGAAAGCAATGATAGATTGTACATTGGAAGGCTTTTAAATGTAATGCAAATCCAATAAATAAATAAAGCAAAGCAAATAACATTCTAGAACCTTGGCTATTAAAAATTAGCACTCCTCCTGTCCTTCTAAGCTTTTGGCTTCAAATTCCTTCCAGGCAGAGTACTTTTTATATCAGCCCTTCCAAAACTTTCATAAGCACCCTTCTTGAATTTCTTCCTGCTTGAGCAGTTTTTGTTTTCCTGACTCATGATGCATTGTGGTTCTGGACAGGGTTCCATGGGCCAGCCTGGAACATCCAGGATCTCTCTCTAACTTGGGGGAATCTTCCCACAGGACTTTGGAATGCTGTGGGTCAGCGGCCTCTGGAGGTGGCGTCATGTTGTGCTATCAGGCAATTTTTTACAACTTTTTTTTTTTTTTACCCACCCAGTGTCCTTGAATCAGTTTGCTACACTCAAACCCAAACTACCTACAAACTCTGTGCCTAGATTGTATTTACTTGGGGCTAGGATACTTGCCATTCCAAAAACAGTAAGTTTATATTTATTGAGTACCGCTAATGTATTCAGTAGAAATATAGCAACTATTTATAGACATACCAAACAAATCCAGCACTGCTTCCATCCAGGAAGCATAAGAATGGCCCTTTAGTTTTCCTGCCTAGATGTATCATAAAATATAGTCATAGCAAGTGATGCAGCAGGAATTGATGTCAGATAAGGCAGCTGGCCATGCTTGCAGCAGTGACAATGAATGTAATGGTCTCTTCTGAAAAAAGCAATTCAATGCTATAACTGCTGAAATGCCTTCTACCTGTTTATTATAGTCTCTTTTATCCCTTGGGACCTTTGCCAGCATAGTTAAAAAGCCAAATTCAAGATCACTATGCAATATTCACTACTAACAATATGTGTTATTTCTAATACAATGATTAATAAGCATAAAGAATTGTTAGCTGGGGGGGAGAGTTTACATTATTTATGGATTTTCACAAAGCATTTTCCCAACCTTGGTAGATCAACTCTAAATGAAATTTGTGGTAAAAGTCAGAGCTGGATATGAATCACTGTATCAATCCATCAAACATTTCATAAAGAGCCAGTAAACATCAAGAAAAAAATAACAAAGGCAAGTGGTAGCCTCTCATGCCTTTTAAATAAATATAATAAAGGTTATTTATATGCTGGAGTAACATAAAGACCCAGATCTTTCATATTTTGCTTCATCACTGAGATCCACGGGGTATGGCTTTAAGCAGTTGGTACAGAATAAATATAAGATGATAGTTTAAAAGGTTAACCTCAATTTTCAATAATTAAGATAAAACTCTTTCACACAATCATCCCACTGTTAAATACATACATCTCTATAGTTCTTAAAGGACCTTAGGAATCTGTGT
>PVKM010009357.1:0-37050 GCA_004027735.1 Carollia perspicillata | reverse complement strand
GATGAAAAATGTGGAGTCAAAGGAAGGAGTCATCCAACCCCCAGCCCATGTCATAGAGAAAGCTCTGAATGTCTCCAGGACGCAGAGACAAGGCAGGAGCCACATGAGCCCCTGCAGACTTCCAGTTGCCTTCTGTATGAATACCAGGATGAAATCCCATTGCTGCTGCCTGTTTTGACATCATCCAGGAGGTCCAACCAACTGTGTGATGACCATCCTGCAGAAACGACACCTGCTATGCCTGGTGCATATGTTTGTTGGTTGCCATCCAACTTATTCCACAAAGAAGGCCCTTCTTTGAACATCGCATTGTAAAGACACTGACTCAGAGGAGGGGACATAGACATACAAATGAGGTTAGCGGGGACATGGAAAGGCATGCTCCTGCACCTGTGCCTCAGCCACACTTCATACAGCAGTGGGAGATCTTCCTTGGAGCAAATAAAATGGTAAAACAAGCACCACCACCTCACTGCATTGGGAAAAGGAATCAGAAACCCCCCGACCCCAAGAACAGACTCCTGGAGAAATGCAAAACCCCAGGGCAGCAACAGCATGCATTGTCCCAGTAACAGGAATGAGTATGGTTGATGCCTGCTCCCTGTATCTTTTTGAAGAACGGAGGAAATTTTTCATCTTACTCCTTTTTTTTTTCAGAGATAGCATATGGCATATGCCGCAATCATTTCTGGTCCATCCATTCTCAACACCTCTATCACTAACAACTCTTTTTAAAATAGATACATCTTCGAGGTGGAGTTGACAGGACTTGTTGATGGGTTGCATAGAAAAGGTGTGGGAAAGGCAGGAGCCAAGAATGGCTTCAAGCATTTTGGCCTCAGCAACTAGCAAATGGTGATGACAAAAGTCTCTGGAGGTGAGAGGGAAGATACCTGGGGTCCACTCACATTTAGAGATCTGGGAAAACATGAGGAGTTAGTAAAGGAGTTCATGGCGAGGCAGGAAGTAAATGGAGAGATGGTACCGTCTCAGGAACCATGAGAATAGGGAGTTTCAGGAGGGAGGAATCACACAGCTGTGTCAAATTCTGCTGAAGGGATGCAATAAGGTAGGAATTGTTCCTGTGCCTCCCAGGAACACGCAAGCTCACCCAGGGCCAGGCCTTTCTATAGTATCATGCTCTGTCCAAAATAGCGTTGTTCCTGCCCTGTTGTGGTAAGGAGCACCAGGGAGGCAGATGTACAGAGTACAAAGGGCCCCAGCAGCAACATGTGAGAGACAGATGGGTACACACACTGGTTACCTTTGATTGAAAGTGGGTGCCCTGCTCGGCACTGTGCTAGGCATATAACAAAGTATAGCCTACTTAATACTAACAGCACCTCTATGTGGTACTTGTATTATGTCCATTTTACAGAGTGCTGGTCAATACCGGAGACTCATCCTTGCTATGTAGAGAGGGGCAGAGGCTCCAGGACTTAGATTCTGGCTTTCTTTGGGAGATAGAGCACATCTGGGGGCTCAAGGTAAGTTTTCTAATCCTATTCTGCTCTTTCACAAAACTCTGAATCAGGATATTGGGTGCTAAGAAGCTCTTTGTTTACCATAAAGCTTCTCCTTGCCTGTACCTCTTTTAGGGAAGGGGTGATGGATCACAAGATCACAATTTGGGTAATGCAGAGACTGTTTGCCACAACAACAACAAAACCTACTCTTGACCTAACAAAGTGCTCTTCAGAGATGGGTGAAGGCATCACAGAGGAGTTGGCATTGGAGCTGCATCTTGAAGGATGAATAGAAATCTTACAAGCAGGTGTGGGTACTTATTTCTCAGGCTTCCCGAGGGGTGGGAAGGGGAGTATGTGGGGTAAGGTCGCCCGGGCAGCAGGGAGCTTTCCTACAGCCACAGAGGTGGACTCCGTTTCTTCAATGCTCTTACCATCTAATTTGAGTTGTCTAAGTGATGGATGGGCTGGGAGGGCTGTTTCTCCATGGGTAAGGGATTCTGAGTCTGCTGGGTCGGCATGTTTTTGGCAGGCTGTCTGTCTTGATTTGTTGCTTTGAAGGGCCATTGCTCAGAAGGTCTTTGTTACCAGCAGAGCCTGAAGCTACTGGATTATGTCTGTTTGTGTGTTCTAGAAGGCATGCTATGTCAGGCTCAAAGCTTTGTTATCTTTATTATCTAGCCTTTAGTAACTCCAGACTTGGAGGAGAGACATATCTAGTTGATGGCTCAGCAACTATGTTTAGTGGGCTGGAGATTCTGAGATGGGTTGGAATCTTTAGGTTCACTGCTAGGGACTTGATGAGCAGCTTATGAACTAAGGTGGAGAATGAAACATTTGATACAGACAATAATAATGGCAAGTAAGATTGCCATTATTGTATTACATCCATGCATTCAAATACTAACGCAGCAAACCCTGAGCTTCCATCTTGTTTCAGGTGCTGGGCAGGGATAAGAATATCATCGAATCTCCTCAGGAATGAACCAATGAACACAGTAGTGTGTGGACATGCCACATCCGAGGGAAGCTCAGGGGATCTTTGCAGCAGGGCACCTGGGATGGGGTATAGTGTGGTGGAGTCAAAGGAGACTCAGTCTCTAAGCCCTAAATGGGCAATCAGATAAAACTGTCATAAGGACCCAAAGATTACTTCAAGGATGCATAAAAACATTGTGTAGCAGTAAAAACAGACAAAAGACAAAAACAGAATTACTTTATTGTTATTCTCTGGCTACTCAACACAACAGAGTCCTTCACACGATAGCATTGCCCAGAGATTTGATTCAGATTCCCTATACCTCTTAACCTCAGAATCTAGCATTTCCCCATATCATTTCTCCTTTCTAGAATGTTTTTATTCCCCAGACTTCTTCCCCCAAATCTAAAACCACATACTTCTCAATAGTAGCCCTGATCTAGCTTCACATAGGGACTTTTCTGAATGTATTGAACAGGAAGGCCCCCTCCCCTCTCCCACACTGGATCCAAGTGGCTCCACCTCCCCACCACACTACCAGGACGGAGGGTGGGCTGCTCTCTTTTATTCTGGTCCCAAACTCCAGACAGTTCAGATGCCTGCTACAACTAACATGACTTTCAAATATTCTTAATGTTGTCCTCAGTTTGTTTTGCGAATGGAAATCTCATGTTTCCCACTATATTATAAGCCATTCAAGGGCAGGGCCAACACCCTCAGATACTTTTCTTTGCTCTACGTTGACTGGAATTGTGAAAAACACTGAGTGTTTTTTATCACTTTATCAGTGAGGCTGATAGAAATGAGGCTGTTAATTTCATCTTTGGGACTTCATTTGCAATTAAATGGATGGTGATGCCTTGGTTATGGCTTAATTAATAAATTCAGTAAACATGAATTAAGGATCTATGATGAGTCAGACACTGTGCTGAGCACTGGCTCCACGGAGATGAATGGCAGGTCTCAGCTTTCAAAGAGTTCATCGTCTAGTAACAGATGAGCTGTGCAAATAGATATTTATAATACCAGGGATAATTGCTGCAGGATAGGTTTGTTTCAAGGACTGTGAAAACCCAAAGGAAGGAGCAAGAAACTGTGGTTGCTGACATGATGGATCATCTTGGGTTTTGAAGGATGCAAAAAACATTTTCAAAAAGGCCGGGGAAAGCATTTCAGGCAGAAGTAATAGGAAGTGCAAAGACAGAGAAGCACAATGAGGCAGGAAGCCATACCTGAGGGATCTGAGCATCTCACTGTGTGTAGCATGTGGGCAATGTAGTGAGGAATGGTATCAGTATGAAGACCCTTCTGTACCAGCTCAAGAATTTGGACTTCATGCTGTACTCACAGAGAGTCAAAGATTTTTAACACATGGCAGGGGGCAGGGTGGGGAGCACAGATCCTATTTGCCTTCTAAGAAAATACCCTTTGGTTTCTTTCTGCCTACGTGTCATGAAGGGCTCCATAGAGGACAAGCAAGGCTTGACGATCAGATGGATTGAGGAAGAGCAGCTGATGGCAGAGACTGGTTTAAAAAGCAGACCTAAATAATGCTCTGACATATTAGCTACTTAGGCAGCAAAGCGTAACTATGAGAGGAGGGATAGAAAAAAGAGGGAACCATTAACAAAGAAAGAGGGATGCTTTTAGTGGCTTTTTATAAAGACCTTTTTTATAAAAACAAAACTATATTTTAAACAGCTAAGTATGAAAAATAATTCGATTGGTTATGATACAAGCAAAAAACAATTCAGAGAGTAAATGGATAGGTACAGATTAATACCTTTTCCCCTTATTTGTAACTGTAATAAATCATTGCATGATTTAACCTGCATGTGTAGAATTGATCCAGATGAAAAACATTCTTGCACTGGAACCTGAGGTTTGTTCAAAGTTCTTCAATTGTGTCCCAAGTCCCGCTAGGCAGCTTCCCTTCTCTCTTGGGTAGCCTCTCCATAGCAATGCTGCCAATGAGCCCTCCACTTCGCTACTGTTGCTGGAAATGGGATAGGTGGAGTCCTAAGTATAAAGCATGTTGAGAGGTTTCAAGGGGTGGCAGTACCCCATTTAAGTCACCAGAATCCAAAATCTCACCCTCAGTCTTGCAGATCCCCAAATCCAATTCCCTCAGTGTTCCAAAGTTAATTGAGTTCAGAAAGGCTGAGCTCACAAAATTTTGCCAACTCATTAATTTACCCAAAGAAATGTATCTGCTAAAGGGAACATTTTCTCATGCCCTCTAGCCCAGCAAGCACTTTTGCTTCATTTTGACATTTCCACAAGAAGCCATATTACAACTTGAAAGTTGAATGGTAAGCAAGGGACCCTAGCAATGGGGGACAGAGGTGTGCGTGTGTAAATGGTGCCACTGGGTGTGGTTGTCTGATGCCTTTGCATCCTCAAGGGAGATTTCCTACCCGTTCACTCAGGCAGCCTCATCTCCTGGGGACAATTCACCCTGGTTGTTGACAAAGCATTTAGGGGAAAATATAATCTGAGATGCTCATATTACTTACCATAGAAACTGAAAAGTAATAGGCAATAGCAAGCCTCAGAATTAAATCTGAGTGAATTGGTCTATATTTTCAACAGAAATGATTTCACTGACTGATTTATTAAACACTTAGCTAACCTATGTCTGGCATGTCCTAAGTGTTGGGCATCGTGCTACATCAACAGACAAGACGAGGACTCTGCTGTCTGGAGGCTCAGAATTCAGTGGGAAGCAGACACGTTGGCTCACAATTGCAGTGTAGGGTAATAATGTTTGCTGGAATGAAGGCTTGTTCTAGGTGTGACAGGAGCATGACAGTGGGCCCTGATCCTGGCTGGGGGGATCAAGAAAAATAGCACAAAGCCCAAGAAGCTGAAGCTGACCCTCCTTAACAATTTAAAAATGCATTTTTCTAACTATGTATTACCAATAACACAATCATATAGAGAACCACTGTTAGCTTTGTGCTATGTTTCTTTTAAACTCTGTTAAGATTCACATGTATAAATCTGGAATAGTACAGTACTATTCTACCTTCACTGAATGTGATAACATGAGTCATTTCCATGCAATCTAATAAAAGTACATTAAAAATAAGGATGAGGAGAAAATCCTAAAAACAGCAAGAGAAAAATAGATAGTTACCTATAAAGGAGTTTCCATAAGATTATCCCCTGATTTCTCACAAGAAAACTTGCAGACAAGAAGAGGCTGGAAAGAAGTATTCAAAGGCATGAAAGGCAAGATTTATCTATCTAGCAAAGCTATCCTTTAGAATGGAAGGGCAAATAAAGTGCTTCCCAGATAAGGTCAAGTTAAAGGAGTTCATCATCACCAAGCCCTTATTATATGAAATGTTAAAGGGACTTATCTAAGAAAAAGAAGATAAAAAATGTGAACAGTAAAATAACAACGAACTTGCAACTATCAACAACTGAACCTAAAAGATCAAAAACGAAAATGAACTAAGCAAACAAGTAAAACAGGAACAGATTCACAGAAATAGAGATCACATGGAGGGTTATCAGTGGGAAAGGGTATTGGGGAGAATGGAGGAAAATGTACAGGGAATAAGAAACATAAATTGTAGGTACAAAATAGTCAGGGGAAGGTTAAGAATAGTATGGGAAATGGAGAAGCCAAATGATTATATGTATTACCCACGGACATGGACTAAGGTGGGGGAATGATGGTGGGAGGGGCTGAACAGAGCAGAGGGGAATAGAGAGGAGAAAAAAATGTGACAACTGTAATAGCTTAATCAATAAAATATATTCAAAAAATTAATGTGTGGTTATTCCACCATCTGGATATATTATAATTTATTTAACCAAAGCTTGTTGTTGAACTATTAGATTATTTTAATTATTCAATGTATTAAATAAAGCCATAACTGAGAGGACCTTATAGATTATGTGTAAAATTCTCTCACTTTGCAAATGAGGGAATTGGTTTTCAGTGAATTTAAGTGATTTTCCCCAAATCATACAGATAGATTATGTAAGAGCACTCCTGATGAAGTGCATTTTGGAAGAAAGGAAGAGAGGCAGGTTATCTGAGATTTGGTAGAAACAAAAGGCACTGGACAGATGCCACAGGGCAGACAGAGGTGAAAACTTCACAGTAGAGAGAACAGGGAAATGACAGGGTCTGGTGGCGCCAGTGACCTCATGTGAGACAGCACCAGTCCAGGGCTCAGACACCAGCCTCTCACCAAGAGGGGGGCCCTTCACCAAGGCAACTTGACAGCATGTGCTCAGAGCCTTGAGAAAACCCTTGAACATCATGACCCTGTACTCCGCTCAAGAATCTTTCCTAGGGAGTTGGCATGCACATGGGTGGTCATTGTTTATAGCACCAAAAAGAGAAACAGAATCAATAGGATAGATATATATTTAGGTAAATAGATAGATGATAGATAAAATGGAGAGATTTTCTTTTTATCACATATTAAATTTCTTTATATATTATATATATTCTCTATATATTATATATCCTATATAACATATAACGAGATTTATTGTAAGAAATTGGCTCCCATAATTATAGAAGCTAAGTCCCACAACCTGCTGTCTGCAAGCCGAACACCCAGGAAAGTCAGTGGTGTAATTCTGAGGACCAGAAGGACAGTGCCTAAGTCCTGGTCCTAGGGCAAGAGACTGGTGTCCCAGCTCAAGCTGTCAGGCACAGAAAGCAGATTCTCCCTTCCCCCACCTTTTTGTTTTTTTCAGGCCCTCGACAAATCTGACACTGCCTATCCCCATTGGGGAAGCAATCTGCTTTACTCAGAGAGTTAGAAAAATTACCCAGTCCCCCCGCCCCCGGAGGTAGAAAAAAGTCTGTCTTTCTGTGTGTCTCTTCTCTACTCCTCTTACAGAACACCCACAATATTCTGGTCACTGAGTCTGTGGGTTTTTCCCCACACCAAGCAGTTCTCCACAACACCAGCTGGGGCCCTACAACGCAACTCAGTTCTGACACTGTCTACCTGGAAAAAGCAGCACATCCCACAGGGTAAGGGCTCAGTCCCACCAGACTGCTCCCACCCTCCCACCCACATCAGATGACAACCGCAAGTTGTCCCCTGTGCTTCTGACCAATGGGCTACAAATCAGAGGTTCCCACAGCCCTCTCCTTGGGGTCACTAGTTTGCTGGAGCAGCTCACAGAACTCAGGGAAACACCACAGATGCTGACCAGTTTATTAAAGGGTAGGATAGAGAATAAACAGATGAACACTGGGATAAAGAGATACATAGGGGAGGTCTGGGAGGGACTCAAATGCAGGGACCTCTCTTCCCTTGGAGTTGGGGTGCATCACCCTTCCAGCATTCCCTAATCCAAAAGCCCCTCCCACCCCCTACAATCAGGATTTTATGGAGGCTTCCTCACGTAGGTATGATCAATGATTTACTACTCTGTTTCCAGCCCTTCTCCCTTCTCACCTCTCCCCTCTCTGGAGGATGGGGACTGGGGCTGAAAATTCCAATGTTCTAATCATGGCTTGGCTTTTCTGGTGACAGCCCCCCATCCAGAGGCCTCCCAGAGTCACCTCATAGGAACGAGAAATGGTCCACCATCCCCGTGCTCTTGACACTCAGCCATTTACAAGGGTTTCAAGAACTCTGTGCCAGGAGTCAGGGACAGAGACCAATATATATTTACACTTACCATTCTTTCCTATTATTTCACACTCAGTCTACTGATTTAGATACTAATCTCTTCCAGAAACACCCTTACCGACATACCCAAAAATCATGTTTAGCCACATATTTGGCTTTGCCATGGTCTAGTAAAGCTGACAGGTAAAATTAAGCTTCACGACATTCAATGTCGGGAGAGGTTGAGTAACTGAGCCATGTTCTGTGATGGCCTCTTTCTTCTTTTCCATCTTCTGCCTTTTCTGGGTGGGCGGGCTCCTCCCCATCTCTTGGGACCCCACACACACTTTCACCCAGCAGGCTGTAGCTACGCCGCTCAGCTCAGTCTCCACCTCGGGCCTTGCACACATGGACTGTCTTTTCCCTCATCCCATTTGGTGAGGTCTCGGCAGAAAGCAGAGGTAAACACATGTGATCAATCAGTTCCACAATATTTAATTGAAAGGGCATTGCTTTTATGTATGTAAAAAACAGTTAATAGTAATAAAAATAATCATGCTTTTTAACTCAGGAATCACACTTAAGGTAAGTAAATGATTAAAAAAAAAAAACAGGAAGAACTAAAACTATGAATGTTACCACAGTGCAAAACTGGTAACAACTCAAAAGTCCAAGAGTATGTGATTAGTCATTTAAAATATATGGAATGCAAATATGGTAGTATTGAGTAACTTTTTTAAAAATTTAGACTAGTGTTAAACTTGGAGAAATTCTTATGTTATAATTTTAAGTAAAAAGGCTGGTTACAACTATGAAAAAATACAAAAGCACAGGAAAAAATTGTGAATAAAGACAAATTATAGGAATTGTATATGAGCAGTGCTTTTTCATGTGATATTTGCTTCTGTTCTAAAAGTATTCTATAACATTGAAACATAGGTTTTGCATTAAAAAAAAACTCCCAGCACTCAGTGTCACATGGCTATTTTAGTGTGTTGTATCATTACATAAAATGCCTTTGAACACCGTCACTGAGCGAGCCCAGCACCTGCAGAGAGCGTTTCCCACCTGCAGGCAGCAGGACACACCAGAGACCCAGCCAGCAGACAGTGTGGGTTTGTGCCTGTGAGTCAGTTATGCCAGAATGCATCATACTTCTCACCTTTCTGCCTCCTGCTACCAACAGACACACAGTTTCTTCCTGTGAAGCTTGCTCAAAGCGTTTGTTTTTGCTGTTTTCCAAATATGGACTTCATCCTGAAATGTGGAGTTCCTCATTATCCAGAGGACACCACTAAACTCTGCTTCATGTGTGAACTGAAGGAGAAATGCCATTCTTGTTGTTGTTTTCCATTCCAGCATCTGCTTTCTACCGTATGGTTGAACAAAGCACACAGGGTCTGGATCCCATGATACCCATGCATGTGAAAAGCAGCTCTAGCTGACACTCTGATAGTGGCTGTGAACATGGGACAGTCTCAAAGCCAGCACTCCAAGCCTAGCTATCTAGTGTAAGAACACATGGCTCACACTTGAGCACCTCAAATGGAAGTGGAAGACTGTGAAAGTTCTTTAATCCTACTTCCTGCATTTTGCACAAATCCTCCCCATCCCCATGTCCGCATGAAGCTGTCAGCCAGTGTCCGATTGAGCCCTATGATGAGAGCAAACTTGTCAGAGCAGAAAATGTCGAACACCTTCCACACATTGTGTTGCATGCTAACTCTTCATAAGGATCATGTGTAAGTCCCATAATACGGGAATGCCCACTACAAGCCCAGCACTGCTCTAAATGTTGTGTATATGTTAACTGACTTTGACTTTAGAAAAATTTTATGAGGCAGATACTAATATTACCCCAATGGATAGATGAGGACACTGGAACCCAGATAGTTTAAATAACTTGTCCAGTGTCAAAGTGGCATGGCCAGTAGGCAGCCACAGATCCTGGGATGCAACCCCTGTCAGCCTGACCATGCTCCCAGCAATACTATGCTTTCCACCGAGTATAGGTCCACCTGCTTCTGCCTTCTGGAGCCAGGCTGAAAAAGACAGCTTGACTTTTGCTTATATACTAGGTATTCAAGTACTTCAACATTATATTTCTTTCTACTGTCCTTCACTCTACCATATCTCCCTTCCTCTGCACAGCTCGGCACCCATCTTCCTTCCACTGTATCTTGGCCACTTCACTAGGCACGAAGCCCTCAGCACACAAAGCCCTACATCTGCTTAGTTTTTACCACTTTACAGCTCTGCTGAGCTTAACCAAGCAGAATCCCATTTGTTTTCATATATAGAAGTATTATACGTGGATCCTCTGATGGCCAAGTCTCCCAAGGATAAACCAGATGTACTGTTTCCTCTTGCCTCCTTCTCAAGCCTTCAGTAGAGGACTAGAGGATCTGAATCATTCAGAAAAGGAGGGAAGAGCTGTTAGTGCATTAGCAGAAGATTCCCCAATTTGAATTTCAAAGAAGGCTAGCTTTTCATTTCCTTAGAGACTTAATATAACTACCAAGTGAAGGGAATGTGAGGGTGGAGGGAGAAATAATTTGTAAAGTTTCCAAGCAGGAGAGAAGCCACTGCTATCTCTTTTTCCACATCACCACTGTAGACCTTGGCACTTAACAAAAGTGGGAGGGGATATTGTTTTGACTGTATAAATAATGGTGATGCTGATAAATAAACTCTGACCTATTCGTAGGAGCCCCTCTACTAGAACTAAGTGTATATTAACCATGGAAAAAACAACAACACAAAGGAAAACAAAGGGCTCCAAGCCAGCAACCAATCAGAACAGGCACTTGGCATCAAAAAGCATGAGAAAGGATGCTGGCCAATAGGATGCAGTGTTTCTACTGACTGAATGCCAGTCAGCATAGACCTTCTAATGGGTACATTTGCTCAACATTTGGACTAACAGTGTTTAGTAAAATTTATAAGTTACCACAAATTTTTCCAACAATTAAAAATATATTTCACATTGATAATATTATTTCATATCACAAGGTAAGATAACATTGTTTACAATCTTGTGCTTAGCCAGGTTACCCAGCTTAACAATGGCTCAGCCAAATTCTTCATCCTATCCGTTTTTGTGCACTTGCTTTCTCCCAAAGAACACAGTTCTAATTGTCACTGGTAGGTCATCAGGAATGGCAATGGCCAGCATTGCTTGTGTTTAAAAGAAATGGTAATAATTGGATCGAAGGTGGACAGAGAAGTTACAGAAAGATTTCTCACTGAAAACTACTTCCCACATTATGCTAGACATCAAGACAACAAAAGACCAAACTAAAAGGCTGAGCACTGCAACTTGGAGTGCTGGCAAATGAGTTCCGAATCTATGCTACAACTGGACTCAGTGTCCCATAAGTGTTGACAGTTGTTTCAGCCTTTGTACATGGTTTTAAAGAATGTGTCACTGAGTCACTTCTTGTCAATTGAAAAGAAAATTGGTCAGTGATGGGAAAGAGATGGCTTTCGATGACTGAATCATTCGTACTAAGTTAAGTCTTTTTGGAAAATCATGATGTCTGATTTTCCAACCTTAAAATTGTAATATTTTACCCTTAAGGTGCTATTTCAAGCTACTCAGAATACTAAATAGGTCACTGAGAGACAAACACCACTTCAGATCAATCTGTTGAAGTTACCAGTATGTATCAATTTTTCCACTAGTTGAATTCCCTCATTTTATTTATTTGTTTATTGATTGATTGTTGAAAAAGTCAAATAGCTCTACATACCTTAAAACAAAACAAAATTATCCCTGGCTGGTGTGACTCAGTGGACTGAGCACTGGCCTGTGAATCAAAAGGTCACTGATTCAATTCCCACTCAGGGCACGTGCCTGGGTTGTGGGCCAGATCCCCGGGAGGGGACACATGAGAAGCAACCACACATTGATGTTTCTCTCCTCTCTTTCTCTTTCCCTTCACCTCTCTCTAAAAATAAATAAATAAAACCTTTAAAAAAACAAACAAAATTAAAAAAGAACAAATCTCTCTCCACTCCACAATATCCCTAATTAGCATTTCCTAGAGGTAACAATTTTCAATTACTTTCACTGGCTTTTCCCATCCCTCCTGATATTTACCTCTGACTTTCTAAAGAAGCTGCTTATAGACTTTGATTTTTTTCTCAGTTTTTAAATATTTGCTCTTTGAACAACAATTAAAATAAAATTTTTTAAAAAAGAAAAAAATATTTGCTCTTGAACTGTCACAGCAGCTGGTGAGAATTTAGCTCTCCTGATGGAAGTCTCCCTGCCCTGAAAGACACAGAGGCTGTCCCTTTTCCATTCTTCCAAATGGAGATTTATTAAGCTTTGGTTAAATGTATTTTATCACTTACCATATTTTTACTACGTGACTATTATTCATAGTTGAGCCAGATGATCCAGATGATCCTTTCTTGAATACTGTTTTATTTTTACTATTCTTTTTTTGTTTTGCTTTCTGAAAATCCATCACCAATTCAATTCCAAGTTCTCTACCAGGTGTGTACATCCTGTCATGGTACATTTCAGCCTGTTGGTAACACTCCATGCCCCTCTGAGCCCTTCCTTCCCCTGCTCCAACCAGATGGGACTCCTGGCATTCTATCCCTAATGCCCCTGGAAGCTCTAGTCACCATCATCCTACAGGGTTTCCTACATCTTTTGTCCGTATGAGATCCCCTGCTTTGTTAAATTATGTTTTTGTCTTCTTTTCATTTACTCCTTTGTGTCTATAAGGTTCATTTTCCAGTAATTTCCTAAGCAAGTAGGCAAGTGGGCATAGGGATAAAACATGTGACTTTTTATATCTAAGTTGTGTTCATTCCACATTAACATCTATTAATAATTTGGTTAGCAATGGGAACTGTTAAATGGAAATTTCATCTCAGAATTTGGAAGTCACTGATTCTGTTATCATCTAGCTTCCAGGTTGTTGTTGAAAGATATTAGTTGAATAGTCAGAATTCCTGATATCTTGTATATAACTTCCTCATCTCCTCCCCTTTCCCCCTCCCTTTCCTCTTCCTCCTTCTCCTCCCCCTCCTCCTTCCTCCTCCTTTTTCTCTCCCCCTCTTCCTCCTCCTCTTCTTCTCTCTCTCTCCCCACCCCCCCTTGTAGCATCCTCTCCTTGTTCTATAATTATGTAATGATGGATCTTTGACTTTTTATTTTTTAAGAATCCATTGAAATAGTTACTTTGTTTGCCTTTTTAATCTGAAAACTCATACTCATCAGATGTGGGGGATTTTATTAAAATATTTCTCTAATACATCCCTCTGTCCATTTTCTCTGACCTTTCCTATTTTTCAGCTGTCAAATTTTACCAAACTGATTCTCTATATTTCTTGTTCCTTCTTATCTTTTTACTCTGTGAGGGAGTCTCTCAACACCATCTTCTAAAATTTATATTGAATATTTCATCTTTCCTCATATTTGTAACTCCCGAATGCTTGTTATTTCTTGTCTAATGTTCCTTTTTAACAGCATCCTGTCTCTGTTTCACAGTACAACGTTTGCTCTTATGTCTCCATGGATATAAATAAAAGTTTTCTAAGCTTCACTTCTCTTTCAAATGTTGTTCCTGCTTTCTCTGAGATTCTTTCTTTCTTCTCTGTTGTACCTTTCATGATAGGGCTTGGTGACCCTCAACAGTAAGGCACAGCTAAGCTGAAGGGAATTTGTGTGTTCCTGAGTAGAGCTTTGGACTATGGCATTCTGAGTAGTTGAGAAGTTTTTGTTTGTTCATTTTGTTTTTAAATATTCACCAAGAATATGTTTATTGATTTTAGACAGAGAGGAAGACAGAGAGAGAGAGAGATCTATGTAAGAGAGAAACCTTAATTGGTTGCCCCAACTGGGGACCCAACATACAACCTAGATATGTGCCTTGACCAGGGATTGAACCCACGCGACCTTTTGGTAGGGGATGATTCTCCAACCATCTGAGCCACAAGCCAGGGCAAGAGATTGTTGTTTTGTTGAGAGCTTCCCAGCTATCCAGTTTAGGGTATCTTTTCTCTGCATCACTTCCTGCTTGTGAGAGATGATCTTGCTTTTATCTCCCCGGAGGAGGATCCTGACTGGCAGAAAGCCAGGGAGGAAGAAAGTGGAGTTGTCTCATCATTCAATGTATGCATGTTTCTACTTTTTCCTCTATTCAGTAAGACCCTCTAACCATAGCTGGGCCTGAAACTCCTGAGCCCAGATCTCTCTGGTTCAACGCTCCAAGAAGTAAACCCCTGATTTATCTTCCAGGTTGGTGGACGGTTCACCTGACAGCCGAGATTTGGGAGGGAATCTGACCTAACTGAATTTCAGGCAGGACTTTCCACTACATCTCCCAGTTCCAGCTGCACCTGAACTCTCCCTTTCCTGTGGGCCTGGAATCTCCCTTTCTGAGGTTCTGAAGCCCCACAGAGCTAACAGTCTTATTTCTAGGCTTCCTCCATTGTCAGCTCAGGACAAATTTGCTATCAATCATTTGTCAGCTCTCTAGTTTGCAAAAATTTTGTTACTGCTATTTCTTTTCTCATTTGCTCTGTCCTTTTTGTGCATACCTTTTTAATTCCTGTATTTTTAATTCTGAGGGGCTTCAGGAGGAAACTGCAATAAAGGCATGTGTTCCAACTGACACACTTAACAAGCTGTTGCAAGGTCAAGTCTTTATTTTATCCATCATGCCAGCAACTTACAGGAAGAAACCAGTAGCCATGATTGTTCTTAAGAAAGAGACTCTAGAGTGAGATGAATCCATACTTTCTCTAGATTCCCTTTTGGACCTTTAAATTTTTCACCATATTCAAAGATTACCTTTTTAAAACCAATTAAGCAATATAACAAAAACAAAAGCCAACAAGCTCCCATGAGCACCTTTCTCTCTACAACCAGCACATGTTAGGAACAGGTGAGCACGCTCCCTGCCCATCCCATCACACAGCCTGCTGCAAAGACACAAACTTGAAGTCGCCATGAGTTTATTATGTACAATTTATGTGATTTTCTTCAACCTTGAATCAATGTTAAAGGAAATGTTATTGATCACAAAGGGCTATCAGTGGCTAAAGCTCTGATTGACATTTAAGTGTGTTAATTCAAGACCGATGTCCAATCTGGCTGCAGCCCCTATGAACATTCCCTGGGGCTCACTCCAACATACTCTGCAGCCTTTAGCGAGCTCACAAAGAAATGGTGAATTTTTTAAAATTATGTCTTCCATGACATGAGGTTTCAGTAATCACTAGAAAACATGTTGGACATGTCTCCTTCATGTATAACACATGCAGGCCAAGAATCCATTTCTACCCAGCATATCAGTGGTTCTGTGCAACTATAAGGTAAAGGTCAGGAGGTTACACACGAGAGAATAGCAGTGGTTCCGTGTGTTATCCACTGAGAGCCTAAGACAGCCAGGAGTGTCTTCTAAGGAAGGAAACTTGTGAGTAGTTTGTTCTGCTTTCTCTGTGTGAGCTTTAGGTTTGTCACTCCTTTAGCATCTGGCTTACATAATTCTCAGCAATGGTGTGACTGGCACCTGTTTTTGCTTTCAGGGATGCAGGCTTGAATGCTCCTCTGTAATTCTGCCTTTTTGGTTTTTTTTTGCCTTAAAAATACGATCCATGTACTACCAGACTAGAAGATATTAATTTGTCCTTGTTTGTTAAAAATTCAATTAATTTAGCAAAAAGGTCATGGGCTTTGTTTGCAAACAGCACACAAGCTGTGATGGCTTCACACCACAACATGGGACAGACAGTGCCCAGAGCACGGGGGACTGGCTCCTGCTCTCACAGTCGCCTTTCCACATAATCAAACTGCCTGCTGATCCTCTCCTTTGCAGTTTCTTGTCCAAAGTCACGGGATTCATAGAATCTTGGTCACTCTACATTTTTATGAAATTATGCTGAGTTACAGTATTTCTATCATTATTTTTATTACTATTTCAGTGATCTTTTCAATATTTTCTAAGAACAGCTTTACATTTAGAGAAAAGTTGTGAAGATTGTTCAGAGTTTGGATTTACAACATACCCAATCTCCCCATTCCTCGCATCTCTCATTTCAATAGTACATTTGTCTCAATTAATGAAGCAATATTGACTCATTATTGTTAACTGAAGTTCATACTTTATTTAGATTTCTACAACTTTTGCCAAATTACATTTAGCTGCCATGTCTCTTAGGCTCCTTTTGTCTGTGACAGTTTCTCAGACTTTGCTTGTTTCGGATGACCTTTGAAATTTTGAGGAGTCCCAGTTGGTAGTTTGGAAAATGTCTCTCAGTTGGAGTTTGATGTGTTTCTTATGATTAGACCAAGGTTATTGGTTTCCAGGAGGAAGTACATGGAGGTAAAATGTTATTCTTATCACACCCTATCAAGAATTCATGCTATTGACCTGACTGGTGTGGTTCAGTTGGTTAGGCATTGCCCCACCAAAGGAAAGGTCGCCAGTTCACTTCCTGGTCAGGGCACATGCCTGGGTTGCAGGTTCAGTCCCTGGTTGGGGTGCTTGATGTTTCTCTCTCACATCGATGCTTCTCTCCCTCTCTTTCTCCCTCCCTTCCCCTCTTTCTAAAAATGAATAAATACATTTTTTAATTTATGCTGTTAAGATGACTTATCACTGTTGATGTTAACTTTGATCATCTGGCTGAGGTAGTGCTTCTAAGAGTTTCTACTGTAAAGTTACTTTTTTCTGTCCACTTTCCCTAATGTATCCTTTAGAAGGAAGTCATCTTGCATGGCCCACACTTAAGATGTAAAGACTTATGTTCCATCTCCTTGAGGGTAGACTACCTACACAAATTATTTGGAATTCTTTTGCACAGGAGATTGTCTATTCTCTCCTATTTATTTATTTTCTCAATTATTTATTTATATCAGAATGGGCTCATGATTATTTTATACTTTGAGTGATAACTCAATACTGTTTTTTGTTGTTGTTGTTTAACTTGTTCCAATTTGGGCCACTGAGAGATCTTTTAGTTGGCTCCTGTATCCTTTAACATGCCCCTTTGATTGTGGTTTCTCTAAGCAAGTCCTTATTTTCTGGCCACTACAAGATTCTGCAGAATCATCTTATATATTTCTTGTTCCAGCCTAGAAGCAGCCACTTGGTCATGAGGCTGCAGTTCCTCTTATAGGAGAGTGGTATTTGAAGCCACTGAGAGTGCTCATTGCTGCTGGGGTGCCATTGCTTCCAGGCCTTCTCACCTACAGAGGTGGGCAGTATCTGTGTGTGTGCTGTACTATTCTTATATGTATCCACCTGTAATTATACTAGAGCTCATGCAGATGTCTCCAGCTCTGATCCAATGCCACAAGGATCACGCGAGCATCCTCCTCTGGCTTCTCTGTAATCTCTCATTTCAACAGTTGAAACCGCTGACTCCCACACTCACTGTCCATTTACTTAACTGGTCGGCTCCAGTACATATGTACAGTGGCTTCAGAATTTTTCACCTGAATCATTGTGGTGAATAAAGGTCACCAACTGGAATACAGTGTTTCTATACATATTTTTTCCCTTTAATTTTACTAACTTCCAGCTACTGAATTCAGCACCTCTTTCCCTCGCCTCTGTCATTGAGGTTGTTTCATACTCTTGCAAAACAGATTCTTTTTTTAAAATCTGCATTCAACCCTGAGATCCTTTAAACTCTAAATGAATTTTTAGATTTGCATATATTAAGGTTCACTTTTTGTATGTAATGTAAAGCTTTATGAGTTCTGACAAATGTATGGTATCATGTGGTCATTGTTATAATATCATACAGAATATTTTCACCACCTAAAAATGTCCTTGTGCTTCACCTATTCAATGCTGCTCCCCTCCAGTCCCCCACCACCATAGTCTATTTATTGTCTCACAGTTTTGACTTTCTCCAGAACGTCATCGATAATGCAGTGTGTAGACTTTTCAGAGTAGCATCTTTCATTTAGTAACATGCATTTAAAATTCATCTAGGTTTTTGCCAGCCTTGATAGCTCATTTTATTTTTTCCACCTTTATTAAGATATAATTACCAAATAGCAATTTTATACATTTAAGATAGAGAAGCAGATGGTTTGATATGTGTATACATTGTGAAATGACCACCACAATCAAGCTAATTAACATGTTCATCACCTCACACGGTTGCCATTTCATGTGTGTATAGTGAAACAGCTTTAGTTCTATCCTCTTAGCAAATTTCAAGTATGCAACTCAGTATTATTAGCTATAGTCACATTGCTGTACATTAGATCTCCAGAATTTATTCATCTGGCATAACAGAACTTTGTACCCCTTGATCAAAATCTCCTCACTTCCTCCCCCAAGCCCCTTACAACCAAGGAAAATCATCAAGTTTTCATTTGCAAACTTTTTCTTTTTTAAGGATGACAGTGACAATTTTCTTGTTCTTTAAATATTAGAACTGAAACTGGAAGCCTCTTCATACTATTTTTATACCACGATGAATCATTATGAATCACTAATCTATTTCTGTGCATTTAGGATACATGCCCCCCAAAATTTAACATGCCCCCCAAAAAAGCATAACAGGCAAATGTAAGAAACCTAAATAATCACAAATACTATGAAGCAACAGTGGCAAGATAACTTTACTCCATGAATAGTGTGTCAGCCAAGACGGACTAAGCAGTTCATTCCTTGTGACACTCTGGCAGCCTTCAAGGTTTTAATGAATTCTACACTTGATCTTAGCCAAAAGGCTGAGAAGCAATGGGTTTTAATGAATTCTAATGTGACAGGATTTCTAAGAAAAATCACAAATCACACATTTCGCTTTTGTGATATACATATTTTCACAAATGAAAAAAGGATCTATCCCTTATTAATTTTTCCTCTGAAACTGCCAAAACATTTGTGGACTACATGACAAAATCCTAGAAACTACACTATGAGAAAGTTCTCACTAAGTAATTTTTGCCCAATTTCACTCAAAGTGTGGTATCTTGTGAGAGAAGACAGCATTAACAGATGAGTCCTAGGAGGCAAGGTGGTAGAGAGTCAGGTGTTCATATATGTATGTATTTATTTATTATATTCTCATTAAATAAAATATATCCAGACACGCAAATGCACCCCCTTTGGAGAGGCATTGCACCTTAGTAACACTGTGACACTCTCGACATGTATAGAACTTCATTCAAGGGACACTGAGCATCACTCCTTTTGTCTTCAAACAGGATTACTTATTACCTCTCTAGATAAGCATGAGCAAGCCATGATAACCACACCAATTACAACAAACTGATCATCATCTGCCCAGAGGTTGCTCATCACCAGCTCTTTTCTTACCACCAATTGTAGGAATCACACATAATTACAAAAAAAAATCAGCATATGGTCACCACCTCTGTTTCCTACCTGACTTCTCAAGAAGAAGGATTATATTTTTGGCTAACACTGGGCTCAAGTGACTTGTGAGAGCAGGAGAGAAAGCTAATCCAAGATCACTGATTAAAATTGTGTTGACAACCTCCTACTCCACATTAGTGGGATATTATTAAGGCTAACCACTTTAGAAACTCCACATTGGCCCTCTTCATCCTTATTGCACATTTGAGGCTCCGTCCCCAGCCCTGCACTAGTATTGCTGGTGTAAATCTATCTTTGGTGTAAATCTTTATTTTTCTCTGGTTCTCAACTTTCTTGAGGAAAGGGATATGACTGCTTCTAACAGCTCAAGACATTTTTGGATCAAGGTGGAGATGCATTTTTAAGCTCACCTGTTAGTACGATAGGAATCTTCTGGTCCTGATTTTGTTCACTGAGAAGTTTAATTATATTTGTCTTGATGCATACATATCTCAGCTATTATGGTTGATGTTTTCTTCTGAAATGTGTGATCTGGCCTTCATCCTCTTAAGTTGTGCCCTGTACAGAGTCAATGGGCCAAGTAAATGAGTCTAGTGCTCCTATTCTGTCATCAAGCTGTGGGCCAGATGCTGTATTAGCCAGAAGGAAGCAGGTCCTTTTTATAATTTATCTTTCTCAAAAGCAACTGATACAGCTGATGATATGCAGCTGTCTCTGGGCTGGTGACATCAAGGGAGCAGGCCGAGCAAACGGCCCTTGCCACTGTCATCAGGAGCTATATTCTGGAAAGATCAATGGCAGTTTTGAACAATGAAATTACATGTGTGTGTCTTTTTTTTTCATTTTTATGCATATAAGTAGGTAGGTTGGCTGCATGTCTATAGACCAATGAGAGCATAAAATTAAGGGTATTTCTGTACACATTGATCTAATTATTATATTTGGTGATTTGATTTCACTTGGATTACCTCCAACACTTTTATTCAAAATTTAAATAATTATTTACTTGGGTGTGTAATTTATAACTAATTTGTCCTAGAGGGTTTACATAAAGCTACATTGCTAAATACTAAGCTTCTTTTGGAGGTAATATATATTAGCATTAAAAAAATTCTAAGTTTTCTAAAGACCTATTACAATGCTGTAGTAATTTAGACAGATGGATCTTTCTGTGGAATACACAAATAGAATAAAACAATAGAAATCTCAGAAACAAGTCTACATATGTAGAGAAATTCAATATATAAGAGTCATGAATTTGTGAATTATGAAGAGTGAACAATTCAATCAATGGGAGCTGAGTCTATTGACTTTTCATAGTTAAATAAAATTGGGATATAATTTGCATCATACTCAGAAATTGGCAGAAATTTAGAAGTATGATGAGACTAAGTGCTGGTGAGAATGTGGAACAGCAAACAGGACCGCTAAAATATTGCTGGGGTCATGACTTCTTAAAATTACTAGAAAAATATCCCTGGCTGGTGTGGCTCAGTTGGTTAGGCATCATCCCAGAAAGCAAAAGGTCACCACTTTGATTCCCAGTCAGGGCACTTGCCTGGAGACTGTGTAAGGCATTTTTAAATAGGAGGTATTCCCCTTCGGCACAAAGGTGCATTTATTCTAATAACAAGGCAACACGGATTTTCTCTCCCTTTCTTTCTCCCTCCCTTCCCATCTCTCTAAAGATAAATAAAAACAATCTTTTTAAAAAATTATAAAATAATGTTATTTTCTAGTAATTAAAGATGTGCATGCCCTACAATTAAAAATTCTACTCCAAGCACCTATCCCAGAGCAGCAGTTCACAACCCTATCAAGCCTGATGTGTTCTTTGATAATAAATAGTTTGTAATACCCTCTCTACTATCCTTACATGAAATTCATAAATAATATAACTTACCTACACACATAATTTCAAAAGGTCAATCTAAATCAGAGAGTGAAGGATCTGTTACAAAGTGAACTAAATTGTGGCAGGATTTTGAGCAACCGATGAGAAGAATAAGAAAACTTTATCTGTGGCTGGTGTGGCTCAATGGACTGAGCACGGGCCTGAGAGTTGAAAAGTCACTGGTTCCATACCTGGTCAGGGCTCATGCCTGGGTTGCAGGCCAGGTCCCCAGTTGGGGGTGTGAGAGAGGCAACTGATCGGTGTTTTCCTCCTCTTTCTCTCTCCCTTTCCTTCTCTGAAAGTAAACAAAATTAAAATATGATTCAAAAGACTGTACTTTCCCTGAGAAATAGGAACATTCTTTTTTGTAGAGAACTAAACCCATGAAGAAGGAAAAATGATTCTAAGATATTACTTGATTCTTCACAAATATTTATTCATTAAAAAGCCAACATGATACCTAACTTTAATTAAAGGAAATAGATTATTGTACAATGATATTTGATATGTAAGTGATTTGTTTTTTAAATGTATTTTTATTGTGATAAAATACACATAACAAAATTTACAGTTTTCAGTGGCATTAAGTACATTCACATTGTTGTAGGACATCACTACCATCCATCTCCAGAACTTTTTCCTCTTTCCAATTTGAAATGCCAAGCCCTATAAGAAAAACTCTCCATTCCCACAGACCCCAGCCCTTGGCAACCACCCTTCTACTTCCTGTCTCTATGCATTTCACTACTCTAGGTACCACATATAACTGGAAGCACACATCATTTGTCCTTTGACCCTAGTTTATTTCACTTAGCACAATGTCTTCAAGGCTTATGCATGTTGTAGCATGTCAGAATTCATTTTCAAGACTGAATAATATTCTATCACATGTATATACCATATTTTAGATATTTATTCATCTATGAGTGGATATTTCCATTGCTTTTACCTTTTGGCTATTGAATAATGATGCTATGAACTTATATGCACAAATACCTGTTCAAGTCCCTGCTTTCGGTTCTTTTGGGTAGACACCCAGAAGTGGAATTGTTGGATTGTATGGTAATTCTATGTTTAATTTTTTGAGAAAGAGTCATACCATTTTTCCACAGTGTCTGTACCATTTTACATTCCTACCACCAATGCAAAAGAGTTCCAATTTCTCCACATCCTCACCAGCATGTATTTTCTGCTTTTTTGATAATAGCCATCCTAATGTGATATGGTATCTCATTGCAGTTTTGACTTGTGTTGCCCAGTGAGTACTTATGCTGAGCATCTTTTCATGTGCTTGTTGGTCACTTGTATATCTTCTTTGGAGAGATGTCACTCCAATTGTCCTTAGTCCATTTTTGAATAAGATTATTTGGTGGTGGTGGTTGAATTATAGAAGTTCTTTATATCTTCTTTTCATTAATTCTTTATAATTGTGATTTGCAGTCATATATAATTTCAAATGTTTTCTCCCATTGCATGGAAAATGCTTACTCTGGACTAAAACTGGACCATGTCTTTTTGGAGTATCACCATAAACATGGAAGTTACTAACATGACTTGACATAGGGCAACTCAAGTGCCCCCATGGAATTGTTGTTGGGGATGTGATTTTCCTAAATGCTGAATATTTGGTGAAGTTCCAAACCAAGCAAAATGTTTTTTTTTAAATTCCATAGTAGTTACATTCTTGGAAAACTCATTAGATTGAAGCTATTCTGAATACTTTATATTTTGTGTAAAATAGAGTTATTTTCTAGATTCAGGTAATTACAAACTGATGCTTTACTGGGAGATCAGGGAGGACACTCCAAAGTCACATGAGATGTCATGACAAGTTTTGTTAAGAGTGTATTGTGCCTCGCAGTACATCCAGCTTCTCCTGACTACACCCACTAATTGCCAGCAGCACACCCCAGTCACTGTAACAAACAAAAACTTACCCGCAACTTTCCAAAATATCCACTAAGAATCACTGTGCTAGAGAAACTTTTAAACATGAATACCAGGAGACATGTAAGAGAATGTTCAGAGTGACATCGTTGTGATAGCAAAATACTGAAAATGACCTGAGTTGCCATCAGAAGGAGAATGCATGCAAGCCCTCCAACGCAATGTTTCCTGGCAGTGGCAATGAATGAGTGTGAACTACAACTATCAAAATAAATAAATCTAAAGCACATATAGTTGAATGGAAAAGGAAGTGGAAGAAACACACACAATATGATATAAACTATTTAATATTTTGATATATGCAAAACAATAGTACATATTATTCAGGGCTTCACTTGTAGTTAAATAATTTTAAAGACACACATGTGAATGATACTGATTTCAAGAATGGTGACTGTCTCCTGAGGACAAGAGAAGAACGAGGTTGGGGAGAGTATGCAGGAGTGTGAGTTTTATTTCTTCTTTTTTTAATGATGATTTTATTTTATTTTTAAAATATTTTATTTATTTATTTTTAGAGAGAGGGTCAGGGAAGGAGAAAGAGGGAGAGAAACATCAGTGTGTGGTTGCCTCTCACTCACCCCTACTGGGGACCTAGCCTGTAACCCAGGCATGTGCCCTGACTGGGAATCAAACTGGCAACCTTTTGGTTCTCAAGCCATGCTCAATACACTGACTCACACCAGCCAGGGCTGACTTTTATTTCTAATAATTTATAACACAAGCTAAGGCAATGGAAAATGGATGTTCGGTATAGTATACCTTATTTGTTTGTGCTAACTTTTTTTAAGTGAACAAAAACAAAAGCAAAGACTTGTGCAGTTTCTGATTCCAGAGATACCTGGTTTTGAATCCTGGCTCTGTTACTTACAAGCTGTGTAATGCTGAGCAAATCACTGAACTGTGCTCAGTGTTAGCTTGCTTTTCTGTAAAATAGGGATAAAAATATAGAGAAGCTACTACAAAGGAATGCTCTAGGATATTAAAATAACAAGACACATTTAGAGCTCTTAGCATGTTGCCTTATTATTAGAATATGCATCTTTGTGCCAAAGAGGAATAACCTCTATTTAAACACATCTTACACAGTCTCCATGATTTTTAATAAATAATCTTATCCTACCTTCTGTCTGATCAGTGTCAAAATACACATATCAGCCCTGAATGGAAACACTAAATTAGATGTATTCTAATTATTTTTTACATAAACTCTTTGTTGTCCAAATCTTACCAAATCCTGTTTATGAGATTAGATATTTATGGAGGATTGACTGCAAGACATGCTATTCATCTATCCTCTAAAAATAACAAATTTTACCCTTGGATCAAATCATACCTTCTGAGAGCTGCATATCTTGATGGCATTGTTCTGAGTGTTGTCCAATTTACTTGCCAGACTTGAACTATCCTGTTTAGCTATTGGCTCACATCGAGGGATGCTGTAAGAAGCAACTGAGCAAATTTTGCTCCTGTATTTATTACTGGGATGAAATCCAGGATGTTGTTCTCTGAATCTTTATGAAGACCCAAGGGAGAAATTTTTCACAGGTGTAAAATGAAAATCTAAACAACTGGTGTGCCTTTACCTTGTGGGCAATCTGGATCTTTTAACTGACCCCATTTCCCTGCCCACTCTGGTCTGCTGAACATGTGCAGCCCAATCTCTGGCCCATGTCTGCTAGCTCTATAAAACCATTTGGCACACACTCCTGAGACATAGGTAAATTTAACCCTGGATTGTTTTCTGACCAATATTATCTTTTTGTCCTAACATTTTCAATGATATATTTTCCATGTATTTTTTAAGGTATCTCTTGTTTATGAAACAAGATAAGAAGAGAGAAAATGGAAAAATGAGGATAGAATAAAGGAAAGTAGGGTGTATATAAGTAATTCATCAAGTAGATAAAACTATGTCTTATTTAATATTGTATTTCCTAGGGCACCTTGGGTTGTACTTTACAACTACTATATGGTTAGAAAATGTTTGTTACAGTAAAAAAAAAAGATAATATCTCTCAGCATACAGACTGTTTTTTTCCTGTTTAGCCATAAGATCAGTCTACTCATAAAAAGGCTTGATGAACCCCTGAGAAGCAAACCCCTTCTTGGTGACTCCCGGCATTTCCTGAAGGAAGGTCTCAGCTGTTCTGCAAGGTTCACACCAATGCCACCAACTTTATGGAAACACCCCCAGTTATGAACCTGCTGTCTATAAGCATTCATCTCAAGTTTGTTTTATGATAACTTATGTTGAGATACAAATATAAAGATGATAGATAGGGAGGGAGAGAGAGAAAAAATTTTGGTAGGGGAAAAGACCATGCTATGAATAGTCTTTGTATTCATAAGGCATATTAATTATCATCTATTTGTTCAATGCATGTTTTAAATATGTAAATGAAAATCTATTTTATTGATCATTTTTTACAAAGTTGCATTAAAATTCTGTTCATGTGCAGCAACATGGATGACATTCAAATGCATTATGCTGAGTGAAAGAAGCCAGACTCCACAAGACATATGCTCTTAATTCCATTTTATATAACTTCTTGCAAAAGCAAAACTACAAGAATAGAGAACAGATCAATAGTTACCAAGAGCTGGGAATGAGGGGAGGAGCTGACCCTTCAAGGACACAGGGGAAGCTGAGGGGCAGTGGAGCCCGTCTGTATCACGATTAGATGCCGGTGCTTACACGACTATATGTATTTGTCAAAAACATGAATAACTCTACCCTAAAAAGAGAGGATTGTACTGTTAGTAAATTATGCAGAACTTTAAAATAATGAGGCAAAACACTGTTTGGCATCTGCTAAAAATACTGAGTAGATTTTTCCATTTTCTAGTAAGTTAACCCAATTCCTAGGCCATCTGTACCTTGCTGCCTTTCCTCTTTATCTCCACATTAGACAAATTGATCAATCAAAAATTGCTAGTCAAGTATGGCATTTTCTTCCCACTCTGAGCAAGGCAGGGCTTATGCAGAAACTTCAGCAGAACACTCCAGGTGGCCACCAATAATCTTTTAGAACTGGCACGAAATAAAAACTATTTGCTAAATGGGACTCACATCATCCCAAACAAATACTACCATTTGCTTAGTTACATGTACTCTCAGTATAGGCACATTGTTCACAAAGAGTTAATTTACCTTCGAGTGACTTACTTTTGTCTGCTTATCTTAACTTAGTGTATATTAAAAGAAGGCGAATATCAGCACAGGATCACAATTTGTAAGCTACAGCCAGACATAATTTTTGAATAGTGTATCTCCAACCATAAAAGTAGATGATCCAATTATCTCAGGATGTGATTAGGACCATGAGGAAAGAGACTGGAGCCGGAGGACCAGAGTGTGACTGCCAGCTGAGACCCTTTATCGCTGTGAATACAGAGGATGTGAAGATGGACGTGAAAGACTAGAGGCACAAATAATAACAGATCCCACTTCGTGCCAGGCACGGTCCTGGGAATGGAGTCCTGGGAAAAGAAATGGACTTCCTGCTCCCGTGGGTCTTATAATCCAATGGAAGTGTTAGACATTAAAGAACTGGTCACACAAATAGATAAAAACAGTGTATATGCTCTGAAGGAAAAGTAAGGACAGGATGGCATGTGGGACCTTGCAGAAGAACTAATCAAGATGGGCAGAGGAGAGCCAGAGAGTGCTCTTTCAAGGAGTGGCTTTGATCTGAAGGCCGTAGGGAGCAGAGGTGCTGACCGAGTGCGGCCGATGAGGGCATTCCAGGCAGACGCCTGTGCTCAGACCTCAGTGTGGGAAAAAGCGTAGAGTGTGGGCCAACTAAAAGACCACCCGTGTTTAGGAAAACACTCTGCTAGGAATAGGGGGGCTCAAGCTCAGGCTGGAGAGGTGGGCAGAGGCCAGTTCCCACCACCCTCTGTAGCCCACTCTGAGGATTTTAAGTATATCCTGAGAGCACCAGGAAGCCATGAGGTTGAGTAAAACCATCATTAATACTCTGGGCCAGTAGCGATCCTAAAACTCCTAGAGAAAAAAAAAGCTCCAAAGTACTTTATAATGAAATGAAATAAAAAACTAAGCAGTACGACCTTCCACTGCATTTTGTGTCTATTGCTGGACTGTCATCTGTCACACTGTGTCCGTCAGGTCCCTGCACGCACTGTCTCTGCTAGACCAGGAGCTTTCGGTGCTCAGCAACCACACCTTACAGATTAGATATCCCCAGCATCATGAGTGCTCAATAAATACTTGTTGAATTAAAATAAATTAAACAAAATGTTTAAGTATGCAAATAAGTAGCATTTCAAAGACAATTTTATATATGAATTCCCTATTATGTCCCAAAGTACTAAGAGATGCAAAGTTACTGATGCATCTGCCTGAGGAGAAAATAGCTTTTTTGGAGCGGTCATGAATATCCTCTAATCAGAATTATTCTGAGAATCTTCTGTCATGGTTCCAGCAATGTGGAGAAAAACAAAAGACAACCTGAAGATAAAATTACAGGTTACAAAGGATTATCTTTGGAATTTGTTCAAAACTAAGACAAACACAGCAAAAACATAAGACCAGCCAAATAGTGACAAAATTTCCCCTCAACAGATCAAGAAAAAATCAGTAAAGGTGGTCCAAGAAAAGAGAAAAAAATAGAGGCGAACATCTGAAAAAGGAAGACGTGCATACATGGAGCAAGTGCCTGAGCTTTGCAGAGAGCGGGGAGGTCTCGCAGACAGCGCACTGGTAGAGAGCCAAAGGGCATGGATGTGGCGGCAGGAAGAGGCTGCTGGCAAGGTAACTGTTACCAGACGAATTATGCGCCCCTCTCCCAAATTTTTATTTTGAATCCTAATACCCAGTAACTCTGAATGTGACCTTATGTGGAGATACTGTCTTACAGAGGTATTCAAGCTAAAGTGAGGCCATCAGAATGGGCCCTAATCCACTCTGATTGGAGTCCCTTATAAAAAGTGAATTTTAGACACAGAGATACCACAGAGGGAAGATTCCTTGTGAAGAGACATAGAGCGAAGACGGCCATCTACAAGCCCAAGAGAGAAAAACGGAACAGACTCTTTCTTCATAGCCCTCAGAAGGAACCAACCCTGCTGACACCTTGATCTTGGACGTCCAGCCTTCAGAACTGTGAGAAAATAAATTTCTGTTGTTTAAGCCCTCAGTCTGTGGTAATTTGTTATAACAGACCTAACAAAGTAACACAGTGATCAATCAGTAAAATCTTTATTTACTGGAAGATTTAAAAAGTAAAGGAATAAAAGTAGCTAAATTAGTAGATCAAGGTGATATAAGAGATCTATCTCTTCAGACTCATATTTATGTGGAGTAGATTTTTCTGGTAGAAACCCATTCACTAGAATCTATGCAAGTTTGGGCCTAGAGTGATAATATAGACTGATATCAATGAATGACAATAACAGGCATTAACGTGTGCTGGGTATAGCATCATATGCTTTAAACAAATTATTTCACTTGATCGTTATAACCAGCCTGTGACTAGGTTAAATTATTTTATAGAGAATAGTGAGTCCCAGAGAATGTTTGTTTCTGTGCCCAAGGTCAGGCAGCAGGAAGGGGCTAAGGAAGAATTCAAACCATGTCAGCTTCTCTTCCCGCCCGTCTCCTGCCCCAGTGCCTTGATATAAGCAGATGACCAGAAAATCTGTCCGAAGCATCAGATTAACAGAAATTGGGAAGATAGAGAATGGAGTCTCTTTCTTAGACTCAAAGACAATGTATTATATACATAAGAATTAGCCCTGGCTGGTGTAGCTCATTGGACTGAGCATGGGCTGAGAACCAAAAGTGTTGCCAGTTCGATTCCCAGTCAGGGCACATGCCTGGGTTGTGGGCCAGGTCCCCAGTGGGGGCCATGTGAGAGGCCACCACACATTGATGTTTATCTCTCTTTCTCCCTCACTTCCCCTCTCTCTGAAAATAAACAAATTAAAACTTTAAAAAAAGAATTAGTGTCCTCTCTCTCTCTCTCTCTCTCTCTCTGTCCATGTTTCTATTTCTTTTAATAGCCAAAAGCAGAGCCACAAATTACCCACAGTAAGCAAGTAACTAGATTTCTCTGGGCAGCAAGTTTAACTACCTGGTATAAAATGTCCTCCATTTATATATGAAGATTTTCAGAAGGAAATGCAGAGGAATTGTGATCAATGCGCTAGAATAAGGAGGGACAACCATTAGAATGGAGCCTGCTGGCTACAGCTTGCTAGCTATAGGATCTTGGGCAAGTCAGTTGACAATGCTGAGCCTCAGTTTCTAAATCTCACCAATAACAGGGACCTCACAGAACTAAATATTTATACTTTAAAATACAAATTGGGTGACTTTAGTTTCAGCTTTAACATTTAAAGAGCTTGTAAATCAGCACTCCCATCCTTGCAAAAACAAAAACTGAACAAATTGAGATCGCAAAGCATTTTTTGGAAGTTGCCTGGCAAACCACCCCCCAAGGTTGAGAGACATGAATTCAGTTACAGAGATTGAGATCTGCCTGCCTGGAGCAGATGCCTTCACAGCCATAAACTGATAGAGACACTTACATGGTAAGTTACATGAATTCCTGGAAGCTGAGTGTGAACTTTGAGAGTTTCTCAATCTTAAACTAGTCCACACTCAGTTTCCAAGAGTTCTTCTTTGTTATGGGGGCCTGCAGTCTTGGTGGGGGTAGAAATCACAATTTCATGGTTCTGTCTCCATGAACTTCACCAGGGACTCACAGTGAAGACATAAGGAAGCTCCCTTCTTGGTTCTGGCAAGTTAAGGGCAAGACTAACCATTGTGAAACACACCAAGAGCCTTCTCCATTACAAGGGCCTACTCTCCAGGGGGAAGGACATTATCAGAGCCTCATCCCACTTGGGGAAGGGCTTGTGCTCAACTCTAACCCCTCAAGTCTTCCACTCTTACTTAAAAGCTTAAAAAAAAAAAAAAGAAAGCTAAGAAATCCTTGTCAAGATCAAGACCAGGGACACACATCCATGGAAAACTGACATTTAATCATAAGATTATAGAACACTTCCATTCCTTTACTTCTTATCACCCCATCAACAAGTTTCCAGTATAATAATGGCATATTACAGCTAAAAGAGATGCAAGATCAGACCCTACTTAAGGAAAAGTGCTCAGGGAAGCCCAAAGGTAAAAGAGGTAACAAAAACGGGCACTGGAGGAATGTGAAGTTTCTGGTACCTGTAACTGCAAGCCAGTTCCTTGCCCAAGTCCTTGCCAGATTAACATAAAACCTCACACTAGGGTTTATTGACCTCAGTCCCTATAACCTGATGTATCATTTCTACCTTTCAACAACAAAAAGACAAGCCATGCTAAAAAATAATAAAAAGTGCAATTTAACAATATGAAGCAAATATGAGAACCAGACACAGATAGGACACAGATTTTGGAATTAATCCACAAGGAATTTAAAATAACTGTGATTAATATGTTAAGAGCCTTAATAGAAAAAAGTGATAACATGCAAGAACAGATGGGTCATGTAAGCAGAGAGGCTCAACTCTAAAAAATAATCAAAAGTAAATTCTAGAAATCAAAAACTCTATAATAAAATTGAAAGAGATCTTTGATGGACTCGTTGGTAAAATTCTTTCCTCCAAGATGGCTGAAGAAAGAATTAAGGAACCTGAAGATAGGTCAAGAGAAACTTCCCAAACAGAAATGAAAATACAAAAAGGGATGAAAATTTTTTAAAAAAACAGAATGTCCAACAATGGTAGGACAACTTCAAAAGGTATAACACACATGCATTTGGAATACCAGAAAAAAAAACAGAGCAGAAGAAATATTTGAAATACTAATAACTAAGAACTTTTCAAAATTGATGACTGATACCAAACCACACATCACAGAAGCTCAGAGAATAATGCTAAGCAAGATAAATACAAAAAAATGTATACTTAAGCATATGGTATTCAAACTGCAGAAAACAAAAGTCAAAGAGAAAATCTCAAAAGTATTCAGATGTACATTAAGAAAGGAAAAGCACTGGAGAAGGAATAATTAAAGGTAAAATAAATGTTATATTTTTCTTATCCTTTTTTGTTGGTATTGTTCTTAAGATTTTATTTATTTATCTTTAGAGGGGAAGGGAAGGGAAGGAGAGAGGGAGACAAATATCAATGTATGGTTGCCTCTCGAGCATCCCCTGCTGAGTACTGGCCAGCAACCCAGGCATGTGCCCTGAGTGGGAATCGAACCGCGGTTGTTTGGTTTGCAGGCCCGTGCTCAATCCACTGAGCTACACCAGCCAGGATGCTTTTTTGTTTTGTTTTAATTTTTTATTGTATTTTTTCCATTACCATTTATCCCCCTTCTACCCTCCTCCCCCTTGCAATCACCACACCATTGTCCATGTGCATTCTTAATTTATCAAAAAGTTGTCTGTTCAAAGTAACAATGGTAAATGTATCACGTGATTAGTGTATATAAATAAGTGGACTGAATGACAGAATACACTGGAGATGGGAGAGAGCAATTGGAAATACTCTGTTATAAGATAGCTGTACTACATGGTAAGTGGTATAATGTCATTTGAAGTTGGATTTAGATTACTTAAAAATGTATATTGCAAATCAACTGAAACCAGGGGAGCCAAAAATAACTAAAAATAAGAGAGAGAAGTAAGAAACAAAGAACAAATACAAGAAATAGAAGCAGTTGCAAACATGCTAGATATCAATTCAACTATATCAATAAGCATGTAAACGTTAGGACTCTAACTACATCAGTTAAAAGACAGACATCTCTCAAGAGGATAAACAAAGAAACAACCTTTAAATATAAAGACTCAGGTAGATTAAAAGTATAAAAATAATTATACACTGCAACCAAGTGTCATTTATTATAGATATGCAGTGCATCTGAAAATCAATCAGTATAACTCAGCATATCAACAAACCAAAGAAGAAGAAAAATCACCCGAATTATTAATTCGGAAAAGCTTTTGATAAAATCTGATACTGGTTCATGATAAAAACTCTCTGCAAACTAAAAATATAAACAAACTTCCTCAATGTGACAAAGAACATCTACAAAAAACTTAAGAGCAAACATCACGATGGTGAGAAATCGGGCGTTTCTCCTGTAAAATAGAAGATGAAACAAAGATGTGCCCTGTTACCATTTCCATTTGACGTCGTACTGGAAGAGCTAGCTAGTGAGGAAAAGACAAGAAAAGAACATAAACCATACACAAATTGGGTGGGAAGGAAGAACTAAATCGGTCCTATTTCACAGATCATATGAGGCAACAAAACAACTTTTGGAACTAATTAGCAAGTATACCAAAGTCACAGGATAAAATGCTAGTATGCAAAAAAAAAAAATCAATTGCTTTCCTACATAACACCAATGAACTATTAAAATTTGAAATTAAAACCATAGTACTATTTACAATAGCACACAAAAGGAAATCATTAGGTATGAATCTAAGAAAATGTGTATATGATTCAAATGTGAAAATGACAAGTCTGATGATAGAAATCGAAGATCTCAATAAATGGAGATAATTTGTGTTTATAGATTGAAGGACTCTATATTGTTAAGATGTCAGATTCTACCCAACTTGATCTATAGATTCAACACAATCAAAATTCTTGGATTTATGTTCAGTATTGTAGTTTTGGGCAATTTTCAAGATCAAAAAGCAGATTTCAGATTTATTCCTAAATACTACCCAAGAGAATAATTAACCTACATAACATTAAAGCTATTATATAATCCTCACAACAATTCTAGAAAGGGAATTTATAACTTCCAATGAACCTTTGGACCCTTCCAATTCTCCAGAGCTTCTCTGGTCAAGGCCAACAATTTTCTTCACTCCAGTGGTCGATTCTCGGCCCTTGTCTTACTTGAACCACACCATTAGCAGTATCTGACATGGTTTATTAACACTCCCTCCTCCTTAAAATAATTCTATTACTTGGCTTCTAGACCACCTCACTGGGTAGTCTTCTCAGTCTCTTTTACTGGTTCTTCTTCTTCTCTGTGACCTTTCCTTATTGGAGCTTTCCAGGGTTCAATCCTTGGTTCTCCCTTCTTTCTCTGTACCCACTTCCTTGTCAGGCTTTTAGAGTTCCAAGGCTTTCAAAACATATATATGTATGTTGAATCTCAGATTAATATCTCCAGCTAAGACCACCCTTCTGAATTCTAAACCAATTTATTTAACAGCATCCTCAACATTTCCACTTGCAGATGTAATAGACATCTCAAATTAAACATGTCCTAAACTGAATTGCTGATCTTCCCCACAAACCTTCTTTATCCACAAACCAATTTCCTATCTCTATATGGCATCCTTCCAGTTTCTCAGGCCAAAAATTTGGAATTATCTCTGACTAGAGTCTGAAAGCCAGTATCCAACCCCTCTGCCTGTCATGTTCTAGCCCAAGGCAATGATTTAGCTAAGTACCCCTTCGCCTTCAAGTCCTTGCTTAAATAGCCTCCTCAATGCCCCTAGCCCTATGTGATATTCCACCTGGTCAAGCCACCTCCCCCAGCACTCTCGATCTCCTTATGCTTCTGTTCTTTTCTTCTTTCCCATAGCATTTATTAATTTCCACCACACATATAACTTACTCATTTAATTATTTTCACAGTCTGTCTCTGCTGGGCAGAGAGCACCTGTTTTGCTCACTGTTACATCCAAAGCACGCAGTACAGTACCTGGTGCCTAGGAAACATCCCACAAATAATTATGAATGTTCAAGGAATGTAATTATTGCTCTACAAATGAGGTAATAAACTACAATGCAGCTAATAAATGATGAACTGGAGTTCTTTATATGCTCAACTTCCAAATCTTGGTGCTTTCTATCATGACATATTTTTTCTCCTCCCTTTAGATTTTGTACACCCCAAAACTGACTACATGTCAAAATTAGCTGAGGAACTTTAATAAAACATTAAATCCCACTTAGAGTTTCATTTGGTTAGACTCAGGGGTGATGAACATCCTGGTCCGTGGACCATCGGTATAGAGTCTGTCCTCTCAGCTGGGTGTGTTTCCCTTCCAGAATTCTGAAAGAATGGCAAGGGTATGTGTGGGCCTAGTTAGCTCATCAGTGCAGCCAGCAGTTATGTGGCAACTTAGCAGAATGAACTGTCCCAAAACGATCAATTTATAAACCTAAGTTTCTCCTTTTGAACACTTAACTTCTTTTAAGTAAATTATTTCAGATCCAAGTCTTTCTGACCTGTGATGCAACTTAGAAAGACATAGTATGGTCAGTGAATTTTAGCCTTTTAGGTATTTCTTCTTCCTGGAATGCCCCCATGTCCCTAGACAATTCCCACGTACTTTTTATGACTAAGTACGAGTAGTCCCTTCTCTTGGAATCCTTTCCCCAGACCCCGCAGGTTGTGTGAGGCGCCCCTCTCCCTCGGCTCCTGTGGCATTTCTGTGCTTTTATTGTCACAATGTGTTATAATAAGCGATCGGCTCATCTTGCTCCTCTACTTTAGTTTTATTAATAAGGATGATTTTTATTTCAAAAGACAGAAATCCATCTCTAATTTGTTTAAGGAAAAATGGGAATTGATTAACTGTGTAATTGCAAAATTCATGGGTATATTTGGCACCATTGGCTCTGGGTGCTCCAATATGACACACTCAGAAATCTGACTTGTCCCATCTCCAGTTCTATTCTCCTTTGGTCTGTCTTCATTCTCTAGCAGGCTCTCCCCAGATGGTAGCAAGGATGACCCAGAGAACCTCTAGGCTTCAATCCTGCCTCTTAGCAACACTGGCAAAAGGAGAATGCCTCAATCTCAAGAGTTCTAGCAAAAGTTCCAGGAGTGATTCTCGTACTGACTTGAGGAATGTTCCCTTCCTAAAGCAATCGGGTGGCCTGGAGACAGTGAAAATGCCCCCTGTAGGCAAGGCCTTGCTCACCTGCCCAGCTGTGGAATCAGGGGATGGAATCAGTCCCTTCCCCAAATCACTGTGGGTAGAAAATGGGAGGGGGGAAATTAAGGTGCAATTATCAAAAGAAGGAGAAGCAGATGATCTGAGAGCCACAAGCAACAGAGGAGGTCCAGTGCAGCTGAGCCGGTGGGGAGCAGGGGCCTCCCCATGTTGCTCATCTGCACTGCTTCACCTCCCAACACAGGAGCAAGCACATACAATACAGCTCATGTTTAATCAATTAATCAATTGCACAAATGAATGCAGTCAGCATTCTCATGAAAATCACCCTCTAGTACCGTGTGCTATAAGGCATGTCATCCTCAGAGGCTGCAGGCCTGGGACTCCCTCTGACACCTCTAACCCAGTTTGTGGGATGTGGGCTACATTTCTATATGGAATACAGGCCCCTGGGATACATACAAAGATGCTTTTTTTTCTGTCATAGACATGGGATACTCAGCTCCAAATATGACTACTGGAAAAAGCACTGTCAACTTTTTAATGAGGTGTCCCAGGAGACTAGACCTGGGATGTTTCAGGAAGACAAAGCCAACAGGAGGGGAAGTGAAAATGTCACCCTCATTAGTGGGGGCTATTCACAGGAGGAGGTATCCACCTAGAGCCCTGGTGAGTGTCAGAGGGCAGGTCCCTGCCAGGAGCCTGCAGTGAGTGTCAGGGGGAGCAGCACGGGGCCTTCAGGTAGGAGCAGGAGTTAAACCAAGAAACCAGGCAGAGGGGGAAAACGTCACTGGGGCAGAGCCCAGCCCCCTGGGCTTTCTTCCAAGGTGACCCTGAAGGATGCATGCTGTAGTTATTGCTTATTTATTTCCCATTTATATTAATGTCCTCTTATTTCGTGCAACTTGTAAGTACCAACTTGAACCCTCTAACCAAGCAGAAGGGCAGATGAAGGTGCTTCCTTCTTTCCCCCCAAAGCCCTGCCAATGCTCTCTGCACCCCACCCCCACCAACTCACACCCGTGGCTCCTCTCACTGCTCCCTGACACAAATCAATGGACTTCACCAGCCACAAAGTCACCAGAATGTTCAAGCCAAGGAATCTGTCTGTGGGTTATAGCATGAAGAGCAGCAGACTCAAACCGAAGTCCTGAGTTCTAGTCCCTGCCCTGTCACTAAGAAGCCATGGGCTCTCGGACAAGTCAGCCCAAGCTTCACTTCTCAGTTCCCCCATCTGTTAAAAAATAAAAACAGCCCTTGCCGGGTGGCTCAGTTTGTTGAAGCATCGTTCCATCCATCTACCAACAGGTTGTGGATGGGCTCCCCCAGTCAGGGTACATACCTAGGTTGCAGGTTTGATCCATGGTCAGGAGACAATCGATCAATATTTCTCTCACACTGATGTCTCTCTCCCTCTCTCTCTTTCTTCCTTCCTCTCCCCCTCAAATCAATAAGCATATCCTTGGGTGAGGATTAAAAATAATAATAAAAAAAGTAAACAACAACAACAAAAAAAAAAACATGGAGGATTCTTTAATCTTTAAATTCCCACCCCTGGGATGAATAAAAGCTTCAATAAATGAATAAAAGCCCTGCCAACAGGACCAGATCCAGATGTTTTGAGTGTCAGGGCATCTAAGTTGCAGCAAACACACACATAATTCTGGCTAAGTTAAGCACAAGAGACACTGTGGTCAGATGGGATTGAAGAAAGTTTGATGAGCCAGGCTTGGGAATGGCAGAAAAGAAAGCAGACCCAGAGGCAGGTGCTCGGGCACCACCCTGGTCCCACAGCAGGAGTGTCTGGCCAGGCCCCTGCCTCCGAGGTGCACAGAACACTCACCACTTCCAGAGTCCTGTCTCATTGCCAGAGATGAATCACCTGCTTGGGCTAGACTGTGTCATGGAAGGGCTGGGCCCTGATGACATTGCATTCAGATGGT
>PVKM010009356.1:0-37060 GCA_004027735.1 Carollia perspicillata | reverse complement strand
GGAGTGGCGTTCTTGCAGGCAAGCAGGAAGGGGACTGGAGACCTCCTCCACATGATGCCTCCCCCGACCCCCGCGGAGATTGGTACGTCCCGACACCCCCCCCACCGTCGATCTAGCGGCTGCGCGCGCACCCTCCGGTGGGGGCGGGGCGGGCTCGTGGCGCGCGCCCGCGCTGCCGGGTCGCGCGCCCGCGCGCCTAGGCCTGGGAGGGAAGACGCGGTTGCGGGGGCGCGCCCCGATCCTCCGCCCCGCCCCTGACCTGAGTCCCGGGTGCGCGGCTCCGCGCTAGGAGAGCGGGGACCCGCGCCTCCGCCCCGCCCCCGCCCGGCGCGTGGAGGCCGCTCGGATCGCTGTCGCCGCCGTAGCCGTCCGCGCGGGATGATCTGGGACGGCTGTGGGAGCTGCCTGCCGCAAGAGGTCTGGGGGCTCCGCCGGCTCGCCGAGAGGTGCGGGGTGGTCCCACCGCGGGGTCGAGGGACGGGCGATCGAGGCAGGCTGCAGGCGGGCCCCGGGGCACGGGGTCCGGAGATCTGGCGCAGTCCGGGGGCACTGGGCCGCCCCCCACCCCGGTGGAGGGCGGGGTGTCAGTGACAGGGACGCGCAGTGCAGGTGGGACGAGCCTGTCGGAGAGCAGGGGTGCCCGCCCGTCCCCAGAGAGCGGGGTCCCCGCCCCTCAGCTTCCACCCGCGGGGCGCCCGCGGGATGGTGATTTATGTGGGGTGAGCAAGAGAAACGTCCTGCACAATGTATCTTTCTCTGCCGTCACAGACGCACTGACTTCCCAGCCCCAGGGAGTTCATTTTCCTTCTGCGAAAGCTTTCTGTGGGTTGCATTATCATTTCTAAATACATTGCAGCTTGCTATTGATTTCAGCCTGCAGCCCCCAGACCTTTTATTGCTTTTTCTCCGCATCTAGGCATTTCAGTCATAAATCACTGAGGAGGGTAGAGGGACTCTGTCTGTCTTCCCTTCATTGTTCCTCCGAACCCCACCAAGTCAGGTGGAAGGCTCACCAAAAGGAGCCCTTCTGCAGAATGCTTGTCTTTCCTGGCCAGGACTGCAGACGGTGGCAGGTGCTTTAAGGGCAGGCTGCTTTCCAGCCGAGATCTGGAATTTAGAGAACCTCATTAACAGAATGGCAGCCTCTGTGCCCTAAATCAGACACCTTGGGAAACAGAAGGTTGGACTAAAAGGGAACATGAGATTTATTCTCAGCCTAATGGACAGTGAAGATGAAAGAGGCCAGTTCTGATTCCATGCCTCACTGATGCCATAGCCCTCAGCCTCTCAGCTGACGCTGGGCATTACCTAATGGGGCAGTGCCTGGGAGGAGGACGTGGGAGGGGGCTGGAAATGAAATGGGTTTGTTCTTAGTGTAATTCTAAACATTCTATTACATTTTAGAGCTCTTTTTAAAATACTGATTTTAGGGAGAAGAGCCAGGGGCAGAAGGGTGAGAAACATTGATTTGTTGTCCCACCCATGTAAGTATTTGTTAGTTGATTCCTATATTCACCCTGACCAGGGATCAAACCCACAACCTAGGTATGTGCCCCGACCAGGGATCAAACCTGCAGCCTTGGCACACAGCGGTGGCCAGGGCAGAGCTCTTGTTTTTGAGTAGTCTATTTTAGTTGTAAATGTGGCCGGGGGTGGGGGGGTGGGGGTGCGGGGGGATGTGGAGAAGGGAGGCAGTAGTTCAGCTTATAGGACAAGAGGAGAGAAACTTCAGAAAATTTCTGGAAATTTTAAATTAGTGCATAACTGGAAAGCATTCTTAGGGACCCAGAGAGGCACCAAATACTATAGTTTCTGTTAAGCACATGTTGAAATAAGCTGCCTCATACGTTTAAGTTCCATGAGGAGAATGCAGTGAAAACCTGTTTCATTTTGTGAAGACCTGTCCGGGGTGTGTGCTTGGCAGTGTACAGAGCAGAAACATTTATATTTCTATGAAAAATATACACACAACTGTGTATTGTTTAACTTCCATGCAAAAACTCAGATGCAGTATTTAGGAAATCTGTCTTTGTTTGAATAGTGTAGTCAACCAGGAAAATCAGGGACTCGAGGTCCTGTTTGTGCAGTAACTCACTTGGGATGCCGTGGCCGGTGCCTGTGGCCGATGCCTGTGGTTCTCGTCAGCCTTCTCTTCTGTGGAGAGCACTTCAGCAGTTCCACTCTCACGTTAGGAGCTACGGGGAAGCCTCAGGGCTTGGAGCACACTGATCTGGCCCTTCTAGGCTGGGCTCTGCATCACTTCTTGCCTTCTTTGCAGGTGGTTTGACTGTGTGAAAGGTGTAAAGCTCATTTTAAGATAGGACCCCCCACCCCGTGTCTGCAAGGTGTATGTGAGGCAAGGCTTTTTGCACCGGAATGGAAACTCTGTTCTAGGGCCCTGCAGAGGTCAGGTAGTATTTGTGGGCTAGTTTTCCTGCTTTCCTCTTGTTTTTCCACTTTGCCCTTTGGCTTTCATGGCTTTCTGGACGATTTCATGTCTGGTTTTGTCAGAATAAAAGTTGAAGTAAAATTTTCCTTCTGTAGAAATGTTTCTCTGGCAAACATGTAGACTAAAATTCGGCGATGGTGTCTTAAGTAAAATCCTCGGGGAAATGACTTCAGGAAATAAGCGTTATCTTAGTGCAGTCGGGCTGGGGGTGGGAAACTAAAAGTAAGTAATTAAAAATTTTGTTATTTATGACACTTAATTGCATTAGCTGTCACCTTGTTATGAGCATTTGTACTTGTTATTAGTATTTGTAGAAGTGTAGGTAAGAAAACACATCGGAAGAGATTTGTCCAGCAGGTAGCATTTAGATAGGTGATCGTACCGCTTAATAGCAACTAATCAGACCAGAAGGGGAATTTGCAGCCTGGTTGCTAAATAGATTGCTTTGAAGAACTTGATTTACAGTTTTTGATTGGTCCCTTTTCCTAAGAAATTCTGTTAACTTGGATTGAATTAGAAACTGGGTTGTTGTTTTTATTTCAAATTTTATATTGTGTGTAAACATTCCATTTATTTATAAACATTTCATTTATAAGTTTTTGTTGTGTACATGGTACTAATTCACTTTCAAGAGAATTGGGAGGAGGGCTCTACCCAATTCTTTTCTATTAAAATTAAGTGTGTGGAATATACTTAATGTCACTTTAAAAATATGGGATCACAATGAAATGAAAAACGGGTTTGTTGGGTTTTTTTTTTAATCCTTCAAGTTTTCCCTCATTGTCTGTGCTCTTTCCCCCATTGTCAGGCTTAAAACATACAGTATCATTGTCATCTGTCCCCTGAATAATGGTCCTGAGGTGATATTATTAATGTGGCTTTTTAAAATCAAACTAATTATACTTGCCTAAAAGAGCCACATGTGTGTGAGCCGAGCTGCCTGGTGCCTTTTGAGAGCCCTGGAGACAAGCTAGTGAATAGAGCTGAAAATTCATTCTGTATTTGATTAAATGGAACAGACTCACTGCTCCTTACCCCAGCAGGGGCTATGAGATCTCTTGATCCCCGAAGCGGCTCCGAGACCCTGGGAATTCCATTAGCGAGCACCTGAGGAATTTCTGCCTGCAGTGCCTTTTTGTGTGTGTGTGTGTGTGTGTGTGTGTGTGTGTGTGTGTGTGTGTGCAGAGGGAGCGGAGCGGGGAGGGGGAGTGGAGGGAGGGGTGCGGAGAGGAGCTGCATTAGAAGACTCCGTATGTTAGCAGATCTAAAATCAAGGCATGACTTAAGAGCTTATCTCCTGCGAGAAGAGCCCAGCCCAGAGGCAGACTGCTAGTCAGGACTTCCCTGCTGGCAGGGCTGTGTGCTACAAGCCCCGGAGTGAACGCCACTGCTAAGTGCAAAGTCCCTTCTCTGCTTTCCCTCCGAAGCACAAGCCTACACGCGTTGCAAATTTGGTAAGTTTTCTCTCAATTTACCAAAGGGCAGTTGGTAAATACGTAAAATCGTGTTACAGTTTTTGGTCTTGCCTGTAAGGGTGGATGCATTGTTTTAATGACTTTTTAAACTGAGAGCCAAACCTGACCTTTAGGTGAAGCAAATCGTTTTGCAGCGGTGAAGTGCGTGTTTGAATAGGTGTATGTTAGTTTGCTCTCCTGTTTATGTATCACTTTCTTGTGTTTTTGTCATGTTATTATAGAATTTAAGTGCATTTAGGCTATGTCTCTCTTCCGTTGTGTTCTTAAGAATTCTTTCTGATTTCTAGTATTTTTTTTTTAAGGAATTGCTTTGCAGACTTGCTGGGAGTCGCAAGTAAATGACTATCTGTCTACTAAAAGTATTCTGTAAAAACTTTTGAAGCAAAGTTTTTGAGAAATATTAGTGTATCTTCCTCCCTCAGCCCCTCCTATCCTAACCCAAATAATTTCTAGATGCATTTTGCAGGGCGTTAGCCCAGTTTATTTCTTGTGTACTTTTCAAGGAAGGGCTGTCCTGAATCTTGGATGGTGTAGTTAGTTGCTTTTCATCTTCTGAGAATAGTTAAACATGTGTTTGAATCCCAGTGCTTGTAGTTTTCAAGTAATGCAGACGAATGCAGTAGCTTATTGGAATTGTTAATTTGATATTTTGTTCCTGATTAAAATCATGTTGTATGTCACAGTTCTTCCCCCTCTATTGCCAGGTAGTCCTACCAAATTCCCCTCACCATACAGTGTTTAGACAATAAAGGAACCTTTTCGAGAATATGTTTTAATTTTTTTCTGCCTTAATCCTGGCATGCCTTCTACTAGGATGGTCACTCGGGAATGAACTGCAGTAAACACTGAAGTTAGCACGGTGCTTGTCTTGGTTCGTAGTGGTTCAGGCACTTTGCTGTGTGATGTATTTTGATAGCCACAGATAATGAAAAAACTACCCCAAAGAACGTTTTTTTCCTCCATGTCAGTTGCAACGTCAGTAGGGACTTCAATTCCTGAGAGCCAGTGATCTATCTTGAATCATAGAGTGTAGGAACTGTGAAGCTCGTCACATCTTCCTTGAGAGGAAAAAATATATACAGTCGTATTATTGAACCTACATTGTCTATTTTGCTCATGTTTCGGTGCTTGGAACTGTGTGTTCGATCTGATTTTTATATTGCCCTAATGCAAACAGAGCTGAGAAGCAGACACTTAGCTTGCTCCTCAGCTATCCTGTCACAGACTGGCTCACCTCTTTCTGTGTGTGAGCCTGCACCGTGGCCGCGGTCTTGACCTCAGCTTTGGTCTTCCGCTCTACAAAATGGGGGTGATAACAATAGTATCTCTTACCGCTGCTGTGGGGATTACAGGAGATAATGAAAGGAAAGTGCTCGGCATACGGAAAACCTCCGTGAGTGTTAGCTGCTGGTGTTTCCAGTAATTCCTCCTGTATATTAGTCTGCTACTTTGACCTGGAAGTGATTCTTTTGAAGTACTAAATAATGAGGAATTCTCAGAAGTTAGTAATAGTGTGGCACATGTAACTGCTGTACTTTGTATGCTACAGCTTCCTTTATTTTGCAATCGAAACTTGAAAGGCACTTGGAAACAAGTGTTGACTTTTTCCAATTGAGGTATAATATAAAAACGTACATAGGCATACATTTAACGTACGCTGAGTGAACAGCTAGATGAAGCTTTACATATGTACATACCTGTGGTACCCATTGCCCAGGTCAAGGCGTAGGACCTTTCCTTTACCTCGGATGGCTCCCTGGTGGCCCTGCCCCTACCCCCAGCAAGAGCAACTCTTCGGACTACCCGTTAGTTTCCACTGTGCATCAGTTTTGCCTGTTCTCGAACTCTGTAAAAATGGACTCACCCCTGGTTTCTTGCACTGCTCATTATATCTGTGAGATGCGTCTGTTATCATGTATGGGAATTATACATGCATTTTAAATTGTTGTAGTGTCTTTTGCGTGTTTTGAGATTCATAGTTCATTTGATTGGCACATTGGGTAGGTACACGGTCATTGGGGAAAAAATTAATGACACTTTTTTCTAAACTGTTAGAAAATCAGATCCCAGTGGCTAGCTTAGAAAAATAGCCATGACCTTATCTGATACAGAAAAAATGGGTTGAAGGTGACATAATCACCTACAGTTGCCATTCCATAAGTCATATTCTCTGATAACTGCATTTATTGTATTTTTTGTTTCTAGAAGGGAATAGAGGGAGCCTCAAAATAGAGAAGGACCATCTGAGTTACCTCAGGTCCTTCATTTCTGGCATTTAATGCAGTCATCAACTCTCAGCATTGTACAGAAGTAATCATTACCCCAGCATTAGGGTAATATTCTTTCAGAAGAAAACGAAAACCACCACGTTCTTTTGAAAAATAAGTCCACCCAAAATGGAAGAAAACGTAGCCAGGATGTTGCTGGGCTGCAGGAAAAGCTTGAAGGCCGGGCCTGCTCACCTCTGTCGGGGCACAGCCATGTGTGGAGTTTCTGCTGGTAGTGTCGGAATGCCCTCCTCTGCCAAGTAAAATTTATTTCCCCAGACAGTGAGTCCAGAGTACAGCGTGATGCTGGTGAATCAGAAGTTTTTGTTTTTATTTACACTTTGGAGGGAACCGTGGTCAAGGTTACTAATGTTTCTGTTCTCGGAAATATTGATAAAGGACTTTCTGGATGTTCTGCTTGGACACAAGCCACTTCTCTCTCAGGAGACACTGCATTTTCAGCATTTGGGATCTCATTAAATCTATATTCATAGCTCCTTGACACAGGTCATTCTTCACGTCCAGCCCTGCGCAGGGATGGGTTCCCCTGCACTCCAGAGGGGCAAGTTGTCCCTTTTTCTTCTCAAATCAGACCACCAGTGGCCCAGATTTCAGTGGGGGTGGGGAGAGTTGCAACAGTGATGTGTGCGGCAGCTTTTGTTCCACAGGGCCCCCAAAAAATGCAGACTTTGCTTCAAAAGAAGGAAGCGCTGTCTGTCAAATAGAGCTGCCTCGTGATGGAAAATGCTCTTTCGCAACAGCATGAGCCCCTTCCTACTAGACGTGTTCAAGCGGCGTTTGCACAGGTACTGCGGACAGGGTTGCTTCCTCGGGTGACCGAGTGACCACTGACCTGTCAGGGCCTTCGCAGCACCAACATGCCCCGAAATAGTCTTTGCCCGAGTCTGCACAACCACCATATACATAACTTCAGGGGGAGAAAATGCTTTAAAAAATTTTAAACAGCCGTTGGATAAATACATTTTCTCAGTCCAACCCTAGTATAAAGTTGAGGACTGCTTGTACTTGCTGGTTCTTTCTTAACTTTAATGTAAGTTAGCTTTTCACTGATAAATAAATGTCAGATTTTGTCTTTTTCCAGCATTGTAAGTCTGTTGGTATCAGAAACGAAAACACTTTACAGGTGTAGTGTTTGCTCCCCTTCTATGTAGGTGCACGTCTGAGAATGTACTTGAAGCCATCTGTCGGCCCAGTTATTTATTTATCCCTATCACAAATTATATACAGAATAAGAGTTAATAAATGTACCTCTTGACTCTCCACCTTTTTTCCTCCATCCAAACTTTTCTACACTTTGAATGAGAAATAACTCATATGGGGGCAGAGAGGCCCATATCAGTGATGTGTCCAGGCAATACAACTGTGTTCTGGGGACCATGATTATTTAATCTAACCATGTGCACATTTTGTATCTGTAAATATATGTTAATAATTGATATTTAGAATGATTGAAAAGAGTATGGAATCCCAAAGCACCAAAATAACACTTTCTTTTTTTTTTTAAAGATTTCTACTTATTTCTTTATTTTGAGAGAGAGGGAAGGGAAAGAGAGGGAGAGAAACATCGATGTGCAATAGAAACATCCATCAGTTGCCTCTTGCACGCCCCCAACTGGGGACCCGGCCCACAACCCAGGCATGTGCTCTAACTGGGAATGGAACCGGCGACCCTTCGGTTCTCAGGCTGACACTCAATCCACTGAGCCACACCATCCAGGGCTGAAATAATATTTTCTCTATTTTATAACGTGGAAGAGTAAGCTGAGTTTTTACTGTTTTGTATTTATGTCTACACATGTAACGTCTGAGCCCTACCTGTAACCTGCGAGAGTTTTTATCTCTTCCCGTATCGTGCCCCTCGAGCCGCCTTTTCAGAATCTGGGAGAGGAATGAGAGGAGACTCAGAACGCGAGGCAAAGCAGTCATCGTAACTCCTGCTGAAGTTGCTACTAGCTCATCTTCCCGTCTCTCGTCTTGGTTTTCTCTGCCCAAATCACCCATTTTTCTGCATTTTGCCCAGGTGATGATCTTCCTAAAGCATAAGTCTGACCACGTGACTGCTCTTATAACCCCTCCCCCAAGGCCCTGGCTTGCTCGCTGACCGAAGCCCAGGTCTTCAGTGGGGCACACAGCGTGCCTCACCCACCTGGTGCTTCTGCCATCCTCAGCTGCCCCACGCTCCTCTCTCCGGCAGGTGGGTGCTGTCCCTCTGGGCCCTGTCTTACTCCTGAGGGGCAATGTGATCTCCCCCTTACACGATCATTCCTCTCACCCCTTCCTCACACTGTGCCTGGCAAGGCATCGGTGCTAAAGCAGTGCTTTGCCAACTCGCAGGTGCATTGGAATTTCGCGGGAGATGTTCAGATGCAAATGCCTGTTTGGCAGCAGGGTGAGTCCCAAGGTTCTCCCTTTCTAAAAAGTTTCGGGTGATGTTGATGACTCCGGGTAGACCACACTGAGTAGCAGCATGCTTAATGGTGTGCTTGAGGTCCAGGGATGATTTCAACACCCAGTTTGGTCCTTAAAAATCCAGTGAAATCAGTGTCTCTCCTCAAGTTCAGGTGCACCACAGCTTCAAATAATAAAGAAAGTTATATAGATAAAGAAAAGACAGTTAACTGTTGAAGATACTTGGACATGTATTGTCACATCATTGCCGGAACCCTTGTCTAATATTTCAGCAATTTTATATGTTTAAAATGTGTATTTTTGTTCCGTGAAACGTTAAACGTCTCTAGTGAGCCGACGTCATGTTTCGTGTGCTTGTTTTCAAACACTTAGTGTTACAGGAGTTCTCCTGGATATAGAGGGACTCAAAAGTACATTCTGGCTCCTGTCTCTTGTCAGGGAGATTTCTGACAGTTACTGGCTTTTTATGATATCAGAGTAAAAGTAATTAGTCTTCTCTATTTTACTATAATATGATATCTGTTCAGTGAGTAATCGCACACACTGCCTGGTTGGAGGTAAAGTTGGCAAGAGGGACGAATGTTTAATGGATAAAAGACTACTTTTATCAGGCCATAAAATTACTGTGGTGACATCAGAACTTGGCAGCCTCTTTTATTCCAATAAAAAGAAAAATAGCATCATAAGCTAGGGATAAGGCATTTTTCCTGCCCATTTATTTTGGCTTATTTTCATGGCTTTGCCTCAGGGCGTGTGTGTAACAAAATAACAACGCAGGGAGTAACAGGCAATAAGAATGAGAGAGGAACATTTTCAGCTGGGGTGGACGTGCTGTTTATCACTTACGTCTGCCTCAGTAATTTGAACCGTCTCTCTCAGTTGTTGACTATGAGAGTATACTAGTGGGTAGAAAGAATCCTTTCCTGGAAAATGAAGTTAAGCTTCATTATTTGGCGTGATACTACATAGCTTGCAATATATCGAAAAAGTGTGATGATTGGCTTATAAGATGGCCATACGAGGGAGCATGCGTAAATGCGATTACGAATGTGACAGTATGTTTTTGTAGGACAGGCGCTATTTTTTCCTCCTTATAAACACCGGTAAAATAACCTCGTATGGCCAATCAAATTACTGTTCACTCTTGCTGTGAAATTAGATGTTTAGCGGTTAGCATGATTAGTGACAACTCGCATACCAGGATTCCAATTTGTGTCCCAGCACCTGGGCAGCAGTTCCAGCAGCTCCCGGGACTGTGGGGACCGAGAAGACATGGTTATAGTTCTCAGTGGATTACTAAATTCCTGAGTAGAACTGCACTACATTCTCACGGCTACATCACATTCGTGATTTACCTCGGGCGTCCGTCTTGCTGTGATCACCTTCTTGAACAAGGTCGTTTGATGGTCTCCTCCAATTCAATCTAGTATGTACATCCAAAACAAAATCACAACTTGTGTTCTGCAGTAAGGACTATCATCAACCTCATTTGAAATATGTATGTCTGCTTAAGGACATATTTCAAGTCATAATCTGATTAGAAAGGTTCAGTCTCTTAATCGGGTCTTTTGTTTCCTGTTTATTGAAAATGGGCATACTTTCTTTTTTATGGCCAAGCCCTTTTTGAAATCAAAGCAAAATCAGGTCAAACATCTATGCTGAGTTCCCAATTCCAAGCTGTAGTCATGTTTTAAATTATTGTGTATTTTAGTTGGATTTGTCTCTTCAGAGACATTGCAGGACTCGTGTTTTGTCTGCAGAGCTGTGTAAGGTCTTTCATAGAGTTTTCATCAGGCAGTGTAGAGCTGAAGTTTTTTTCACCCCATGGCTAACGGAAGCTGATTTTGAGTTATTATATGACGTGACGGGTTGTTAACTGTGGTCTCCTATTATTAGGCTGGCAAACACACTTGTCATTATTCGTTATTTCTTTTGTGTTTGAGGATGCATTCTAAAAGAGCTATTGTCATAGTGGTTAGGTCTTAAAATAATTTCACATTTGTTACAGCGACAGCAGCCACGGTGGGATTTTTCATCCTACAATACAGCTTGCACAAAATTCGATATCGATGTTTTGTGGCACTAAATAAATTTTAGCTCAGAGATTTGACTACATAAATCTTACTACTGTTAGCAGGAGTCCTGTGGCTAAGTCCCATGGTGGGTTCCCAGATGTGAACCTTGTAAGCCAAGGCTGTCTCCCCCACCCCACGTGAAAACAGCAAGAGAAACTAAGTTACTCATCCTGCATGTTTGAAACTCCGTGCCTTCCCCGCTGACTGCCTTCGGCTTCTGGCAGCCACCCCTCTACTCTTGGCTTTTATGGGTTTGACTTTTTCAAATTCCATCATTAAATGAGTTCATATAGTAAAAAACATAATAGAATGAAATAATGAGAAATTATTATTTTACTTCAATGTTTTACTTGTCTTGGGATTTCTCTTCCAGATAAGTAGATTATTAGGGAAAATGTAAGGAAATGATTAGCTCTGTAGAGCAAAGACCTTAATGCTGGGTCGGCTTTATGTTTTCTTAGCTGGGGGACAAATGTATGGAATACTTAATTAGCTGTGGTTGTAGATGTCAGCTGATCGTGGAATCAAATCAGCAGCCACCACCTGTGACGTTCCTGAGGCCTTCAACAACCAAGAATGAGCAACTGAGTTACGAATTTTTTTATTTGCGCAATTAAGGATTTTTACCCCATTGTTTTGAAATTCAGGTTTCCTGGAAAAACAGCCTCCCACGTGACATTTTGTAGGCAAAGTGCCCATTTGCTCATAAAAGTTCTTTCTAACTCGCTGAGAAATACCAGCATCTTTAGTGTCTGATGCTAGCACCTGCAGTGACTGTACTGCTGGGATCTGTGGACAACTTAATAAATATGTAACCTGGTGACAAAGGAATGAAGTGTTTCTTGTTTTTGCAGAGCAGGCCCCTGTCTGTTGGGGTGCCCTTCAGACTTGCAGGATGGTGCCCCAGAGGCCTGGGAAAGGCGTGCACTGTCCCGGTCTGCTTGGCGTGCACAGACAGGCACTGGGGGACCCGAGACACTCCCTGGGCGCGTGCAGCTTCACGCTGAAGGGTTGTTATGAGTTCAGTGACATCTCCTGTCTCGTAATTCTTTTTGTTCCATATACACGATAATTTTCTCCTCCTCCTGTTTCTGATGGTGATCATTTCTTAATAGCCTTTATAGAGCCCATCGTACATTGCAGAGTGTTTTACAGGGTTTCTCTCTCTCTTTTTTTTTCTCTTGCTATTTACCATAAATGAATGAAATAGTAAAATTTGCATGAAAATGGACACCTTGAAGATGTGACTGAGCATTGGTGTATCAGACACAAGTGCAGTTCAAAGTTGGGTAATCTTCAAAATCTCTCTAAGATTGGAAAAGGAGGCTATTGGAAACTGTATTCTTTTTAAACTTAATTTAGTTTATAATTACACATTTGTCTGTACTTAGAATAAAATGGTTAAATTCTAAGTTGTTTTTTGTCTTTGACATTTGTAAACACAACTGCGTTCTAGGTTCCCTTAACCCCGGAAGATGTTGAAGTGAATTTTGCCCGAGGTGAAATCGACCCCTTGGTGTCTTGTCCTTTAAACCTCTTTCCTCTCAGGAGGTCATTTCATTTCCCCCGCAGCTGCAGGAGGCCTTGCTTTCCAACGCGGTTCTTTACAGCAGGTACTTGGATGCTTAGAAATTCTTCAGCAGTATATTTGAGCTGAAAATGAAGTTTGAAATTCTTTTCCAGTTCTGTGTGAAGTAAGGATAGCCAAGGTGGCTTTTTAGAACTAAACCTCATTTTACACTTGTGTCTTCAGTGCTGGAATGAACGTGAAATCTGAAGTGGAATTGATATGCTCTTCGCCTTAACAGTTGTTCCGTGGAACCCCTGTGGCCGAGGCGTGACAGGTGACGTTGAAACATAAGCCCATTTTTCAGTTCTTAGGGGTGCTAGACAATGAATACAAGTTTTACAGTTTTAAGCGATTCTTTCAGTATTGCTTTTGTCAATTGCCAGCTACTTCTCTTTTGTTTTATATCACTGTATGATGTTGGATAAAACAGAAGCCAATTCTAAAGCATTTAATGATAGCTCATTTGTTATTTCGGTGTTGATTACAACTATTGTTAACTATTTCATGAAAGAGTTTAAAAATGGTTTCATGACCAGTTTGACGGTCAGATTGAAAAGGAAGGAAAGAAAAATAGATATTTTTAAAGGCCAGTTTTGCTCCTCCTCTTTTGCTGGAGTGAAGACGGAGTGGTAACAGCAACAGAGTCCAGCTCCCAGTGAGAGGTGCGAGGCTGTTTATTTTCACTCTGGAGCTGTATATACTACAGACGGAAAGCTCTGGCCTTGCGAACCCCAAGCAAATCATTACTTATCTACGATCTGGCAGGCAATTTGATTAAGGTTGACAGAGCTCGTATAATATCAGGACCAGGCCCTCTTAATGATGGATGAGCCTTGTCTGTACGGTTTTTTTAATTTGAAAAGAGAAAAACTGAACAAGAATGAATACTTGTTCAGATCTCTAGTTGCCAGGTATAAACCAAGTCTGTAATGTAGTTTTATCTATAGTCATTAATATGCATTAATTTGTATGCTGGTTTTTAGGTTACAGTTAAATGGTTTTAAAATAATATTTTAGTGTCAGCAGGTTAATTTCACTGTTACGTGATTAATTTTTTTGAAATTTTAGAGATCTTGTCATATTTGAATATCTTTCTTAACTTGGTTTTCTCTGATGTTCTATATTTAGTATAGTGGAAATTTTAACCTATAAAGAGTTTTCCTCTTCATTCTCTAATGAAATTGAGTTATTTGGAAACCTTGGCTTTCATTTAAGGCAGTTTTAACCCTTGGCTTTCAACTATATGAGAATGATTTGGCCCGTTGTGACAGGACACCTCGGCCATTGAGTGTCTCCATGTCTCTTGTCCTCCTAGACTGACACTGTGTGTGACCTTAATGTGCCAGGTGTCCTGGGCTACGCTTCCAACCAGTAGTCTACGTATAGGGCCGAGCCCAGCTGAAGAAGACGATTTCTTGTTTTTTATGACTCTCATGCTGCTTAGTAGAAGTGGATATAGGACTGGAAGACCACCCCACCCCGCCCAATTAATGAGGTGATTAAATTGGGAAGGAATGAGTTTTCTGTGAATGGAATTTTGTTAGCCTGGGATGAGGGTAAGCCCTGGAGTCGGAGGCCTGGGGCCTTGTTCAGAGCCCGTCATATTCTAGTGATGCAGCTTCTCCGCCCTTTAGTTTCCGCATCTCTAACGGGGTTGCTAACCCAGCCAGCTGGTGGGTCATCTCTTAGTCCGAGCAGGTAGAGTGAGTGGCTCTTGGTAAGTGCTTCTTCAAGGTGAGCACTTCCTGTTCCTGTTGTTGTTACTGCTGGCTATGAGATGGCCGGTGTGGACAAAATATCATTGTGATACAGCGAATTAGAGACTGCCCAATCAGAGTGAGTAGGGATTAAGTTTGGGGGGAGCTATAAATGTGGAAGTAAGCTGGAACCGATTACGTTTTTGCTCTTGGGTTGGTTAGGACACGGCTCCTAGCCGGCAGTTAGGCTGAGTGCTGTGCAGAACAGTTGATGGCGAACTTCTGAATACATTCTCGTACCCCCAAACAACTGGATACCATCTCAGCCGTTCTTGCACTAAATTTCAGTTTTGTTACTTTGACATCTCCCCTTCTTCCTTTTCATCTCCCTGACCTCAATATAAACATGCTGCAGTTGAACACCAGGAAAATAAAGTTTAACTGATAAGAAACGTATTTCCTGCCTCACCCGATTTGACATGTTCTCAAAAGCAAGGGACGACTGATGGTGGAGCCCTTTGCTCACTTTCCTGTTGGTAATTTCTCCACCAAAACCACATACAAGCGATCTTATCTATGGGAAATCCCAGTGCTTTCTAGAATTCTTGTATGTGTACTAAATAATCTGTGACTCTTGTGGCAGTGCTTCAAATCCCCTCCTGTGCAACGGTGGGAGCTCACACGGCTGGAGCATAAGGACACGTACTGGGGTTGGTGGCATTAAAGACCACCGGAAAAGTGCCGCCCCCAAGTTGTTTCAAAAACCGAAATGTGGGGTGGGCAAAAGTAGGTTTAGAGTTGTTCGTACAGAAAGACACGGAGGTTAGGATTATTACAACAGCCTGATTAGCTCTGTGTTTCGTGTGCTTACAACGAGGTAGGTAAGCCTACCTTTGCCCGCCGCTGCAGAATAGGTAGATACGGGCTCGTCAGATGCAAGTGTCTGACTTGGACGCAGACCAGCTGTGTGTACCGTCAGCCCCACCCCAGCCACTACCCTGTTTGGCTTCTAACTGGCCAGAGCAAGAATAAGTCACCCCCTTGCCCCCACCTCACCCCACCCCGCCCCACCCAGTGACTGTTGGAGACTGAGAGTTGGTGGTGGAGGGGATCCAGAGAACTGGAGCTGGAGGGGTGGGACGAGGGCATGGCGGGTGGAGGGCCACGGTGCCCCGTTTTCAGCACCGCTGCCTCTTTGTCCTGTAGTTTCCCCCTGTCCTCTGCGGTGGGAGCAACAACACTTCAGGAAGGAGAGGCTTATTGTACGTTTTTTCTTGTTTAAGAAAGTCTTTTAGGTTAAGTGTTGAGAATTCCATCCTTCTGTCCACTGGAGTGGCCTAATCATTGCATTTCCGTTACTGGAACCTGGGTTCTCAGGGAAGTGCGGTCAATTTCGTGTCGATGCTGAGCATTCTGCAGGAGAAACTTGGTCCCACAACTCGGCAAAGGCACAGCTGTGTGAGATACTCCATCTGGAGCCTGGGAAATAGCAGGCGAAGCTTGGTTGTGTTGCATTTATAGTTTCCGTACGGTCATGGCCTTGGCAGCGGTGACTCCACCTTTTTGATTTGGGGGAATGTGAATCTTGGATTTGAAGCCGTAATTTTTGTCCTATCACCCCCACCCATTATTCTCTGCCCGGGTTTGCGATTACGTGTGACCAAGGAAATAGCTGTGTTTCATTAACATGATGTCTGACCCGAGATGAGAGCGTCCTGTGTTTTGGTGATGGGGGTTAGCACTCAAACTTGAGTATATGTGACTTTTTAAAGGGAAAACTTTTTATAAACTCCTACGGTTGATTAAATAAGTTTTATTATTTATCTTGTCTAATTATGTACAAAATAAGCTAGCTGCAAACTTGGAATAACCTTAACAAAATTGAGATTGTCAGTGTTGAGTTTCACAGTAGGAAGATACTTTTGCTTATTTATATTTCCGTTGTCTATCTGTTCTGACTCTTGATTTTAAGCAGATTTTAACATCTTTTCTTTTTAGTAGTGAACTTGTTTTTACTGCTGGTCCAATATTTTGTGGGCTAGTCCCTTTAGAAAGCACACCCAGTATATAATGCTGAAAAGTTAAAGCCATGCCATGGAGCGTACGTACGAACTAATAGTATTTACTTACTGCTGGTGAGCCACGGCAGAGCGGGGTCTCGGCAGCACCTGCGTTCCTGGTGCTGCGTTCCACCGGCCGCTGTGTCACGTGCTTTTCACATCTGGCACACTTGTGCTACCGTGAGCCAGGAGGTGACTCACAACCCCGACTTTTCTTTCTGCATGTTCCACAGCTTTCTTCCTACAGTATTCTGTGACATCACTAGACCGTCGCGTGTTGCAGGTGTGTGACCCAGGAGCACACACGCAGCTCGGGCCCTGAAATCTGGTGGCGTGTCTTCCTCATCTGGCCGACGTGTCAGAGTGAGCTCCCAATGACTTGCCTTTGGCAGTGCAGAAACACAATGCAATTTTTAAAACATGGCTTTCATACCTCCAAAAATCCACTTGCAGACTAGACTAGGGAAAAAGAACAAAAACCCAGTAGGCTTGAGAGTTTTTTCCGAGTGAGAAGTGGTTACAGACTCACACTGAAATGCATGCACAAAGAAACACACCTGCGAAAGGCCACAGAGGCCTTGTCTTCGGGCAGCTGTGCGTGGAGAGGAAGGAGATTGTCCATGCGCACGTTCCAGCTTGTCACCCATGAGCTGCGTCGTCGGGAAGGGCAGTCGGACACTTCTGCACTTCCGTTTCCTCGTTTGTGCAATGGGAATAATGTCTGGAAAGTTGTGAGGGCCGGCGATAATACATGTAAAATCTTTCACCCATCAATCAGTAACTGGTAGCTATTGTTATTCTTTGGAATAATTAATCTCATGAAACAAGTGTTTGGTAAGATAGATTTAGATTTCCACACAAGCCAATTATTCTCCATTTAATGGAAGCAAGAGGTCAGGGTGCAGCAGAGAGTCAGGGTTATCTGGCGAGGTTTGCCTTGCTGTGTGCAGAGTCTTGGGCCCTCCGATCAGCTCCAAGTGGCCCTTGGTGGCCGCGGGCCCGGGGCGGGGTGGCGGCGGGGTACTTCTGTCTCACGGAGGCAGGGAAATGACTGAGGGCCACTGACCAAAACATTTGAGTCTGTCTCTGGTAGCTGTGGTTTAAATCCTTGTATAATACTCCAAGATTTTAATTTTATAATTATTTATCAGGAAGTTGAACTTACTTACCCACATAATTAGCAAATTCGTATTGCCTAATATTGACAGAAAGTGACTGATTCATCTCACATGTATGTATGAATTAAAGGAGCATTGCGGGAGAGTGCTTAAAAAATGGACTTGATTTTTGTTAGGTATTTATTTACCAAATTCAGGACTTTTAAAAAAGTGTTGTCAAGAGGTGGGACAGATTCCTTGATGGTTTGAAGGAAATTTATAAAACTATTTACTAGTTAATTTGGCCAATATTCTTTATGGATATTTAAAATTCCTTCTACAGAGTTATCTTCCCACGTAATAATAGCATTATGTGGTAGAATTTGGCTTTAACATGGCTTCCTATGACGTGATTTTGACTATGCAAAAGTTATATTGTGTTGTAGGAAACTTGACTATGTACAATAAAAAACGCTGATATTTTATTATTTTTATTTCTATTATTTTTCTTTTTAAATTGAGTTTATCGGGGTGACATTGCTTAATAAAATTATATAGGTTTTAGGGGTACGGCTCTATAACACATCATCTGTACACTGTATTGTGTGTCCACCACCCCAAGTCACGTCTCCTTCTACCACCGTTTATCCCCGCTCCCCCCTCTCCAACATCCCCCACCCCTTTCCCTCTGGTCCTCACCATGCTGTGTCTGGGAGGTTTTGGGCTTAATCCCCTCACCTTTATCACTCAGCTCCCCAGACCCCCTCCCCTCTGAGAGCTGTCTGTTCTGTCTGTTTGAGTCTGTGTCTGTTTTGTTTGTTAGTTTATTTTGTTAATTAGATTCCACACACTCTCATTCCAGAGTGAGATCATATGGTACTTGTCTTTCCCTGACTGGCTTATTTCACTTGGCATAATACTCTCTAGGTCCATCCACACTGTTGCAAAGGGTAAGACTTTCTTCTTCTTATTTTTTTTTTATAACCAAGCAGTATTCCATTGTGTAAATGCACCACAGCTTTTTTATCCACTCCTCTACTGATGGGCACTTGGCCCCCTCCAAATCTTGGCTATTATAAATGATGCTGCAATGAACATAGGGGTCCATATATTCTTTCAAAACAGCGTTTTGGGCTTCTTTGGATGTATTCCCAGAAGTGGAAATGCTGGGTCATAAGGCAGTTCCATTGTTAATGTTTTGAGGTAACTCCATACTGCTTTCCACAGTGGCTGCACCAGTCTGCAGTGCACTAGGGCTCCCTTTTCTCCACGTCCTCACCAACACTTGTTTGTTGATCTGTTGATGATAACCATCCTGACAGGTGTGAGGCGGTATCTCACTGGTTTTAATTTGCATCTCTTTGATGATCAGTGACAGTGAGCATGTTTTCACATGTCTGTTGGCTATCTGTATTGGTCATGTCCTCTTTAGAGAAGTGTCTGTTCAGGTTCTTTGCCCATTTTCTAATTAGGTTGTTTGGTTTTTTGGTGTTGAGTTTTGTAAGTTCTTTATAAATTTTGGGTATGAACTCATCAAAAAAAAAAAACCCTGATATTTTTAGTCTGCAATGCTGATCTCTTTGTCATAAGCGGCTGATGGGAGTCTATATTATTTTTTTCAGCTACAAATCCTTACAATAATCTTAAAAGCGGAGATTTCCATTTATGCACTGTTGCTCCCATGCCCACAGATCATGGCGAGTGGTTTGTCGACTACTGAGGCGTTTCTCTTCGTGAGCAAAGGAATAGTGCTTCTGGTGTCGTCTGTACTTTTTCTCCTTCAGTCTAAAAGGACTTTTTGATAATGTCTGTTATTTTAAACTCTTTCACTTTTGCCTCTGGTTCTTCTGTAAGCTGTGTCACGTACTTTGATAGCCATTTGCCTTCAGTACTTAGCAAACGGTATGCCATATAATTATTAGCTATTGATTTTTTTAAATTGACATCATAAAAAACAAGTAAGTATGGGCGTTACCTTCTATAGAAGACCAAATAAACTCAGTGAATATGTTACAAGGCATTAGTGCTGATTCTCTTTGACAAAACAGCTGTTGAATAGTGTTCGCTCATTATAATTTTCCTTTTGGCTTACTGCAGTGTTTTTAAACTGATTAAATTAATAGTTTGTTAAATAACTTCATGATTCCTAGAAAACGTTGCTGGGCTTCTCCGTGTACATTTATTCACTTATCAACATTTATTAAGCAATTACCTTGTGCAAGATACTTCCCAGGTATTTGCTGTATTAAATAAACTTGGTTTCCCTCCCTTCCCACAAGCTAGAGGTTGATCCAGAACAGGTAGAAATTTTTTACACTTATGTGACCTCTAAGCATCTAGCCTAGCTCTTCTTTTACTTTATAATGAATCAGGGAAAGTTAAATCCTGCACTTCCCCTTTCTGACTACAGTTTCCACCTAGGGGAAATCAGATTAAAGTGCAAGTCAAGGCTATTGCTGAAGAAGGAAAGGAGTTTTAAAACATGAAGTTTTCCCTGGCTGGTGTGGCTCAGTGGATTGAGTGCAGGCTGCAAACCCAAGTGTCACAGGTTCAATTCCCAGTCAGGACACATGCCTGGGTTGTGGGCCAGGTCCCCGGTGGGGGCCATGTGAGAGGCAACCACACATTGATGTATCGCCCTCCCTTCCCCTCTCTCTAAAAATAAATAAATAAAATTAAAAAACAAACCCGTGAAGTTTTAGGGTGGTGTATGGAGAGAGCAAAGGGTAATGGGAATTTTTGGAGTTGATTGTAGGAATACAGATGACGCGGTTCCTGCCTCTGAAACACTAGTTTACCAAAAGGTCTAAAAGTGTTGCTCCTTGTGGGGAGTGTTGATAATGAGGACTAGGGATGACCCTCGGGGTCCAGCTGTGCCTTCTGAGTGGCAGAAACCCGCTGTACTAAGAAGAGGGACGATGCTGCTTTAGGGCTATTTGTTGGTCGACATTCAGGACCAAGGAAGGCCATGAGATATCTGTGTTTAGTGCTCCAGTAGGGGACGCACGATTTAGCCTGTTCTATAACCAGATGTTGGTACAGAGTGGTTATAACCTACTAATTTAAGACAGTGAAATAAGCCTTTAGATTAGTTGTTTCTCAGTTTCTCAACAGTGATTTTAGATTAGCATGGTTTATAATGAAAACTTTATATTTGTCTGCAGTAAAATGAGAAACCACCAACCAGAAGGCACGGAGTGATTGTTTCCTAAAGCTAAACTTACTCTAATACAATTTTTTTGCCTCCTGTTTTGTTCTGTCCCAATGAAACAACAGTAGTAGTTGGCAGTTCTTATTTTGTTGTTGTTGTTAACACACATTCTCACTTAGCCATTGTTGTCAGTCTTACATGGACCATACAGGTGTTTAGCTTCATTTTAAAATATTACTGATTATTGCCCTGGCTGGTGTAGCTCAGTGGATTGAGCGCAGGCCTGTGAACCAAAGAATCATGGTTCGATTCCCAGTCAGGGCACATGCCTGGGTTGCAGGCCAGTTCCCAGCAGGGGACCCACGAAAGGCAACCATACATTGATATTTCTCTCTCTCCTTCCCTTCTCCCTCTACTGATTATTGCAACCCCAAATCGGGGACATTAAATTTAGTGAGTTAGTATATCGATATCCATATTGGGGTATGGCCTCTTTGCTATTTCTCATGCTAGATGTTTCTCCACCTGTAAGGTTTATGGTGCGTCCGTAGCAAGTAGGGTTCGCTCTCTTCCATGGACTAAGATAGCTTGTCATCGTCTCCAGCAGAAATGGAAATGCCTCGCTTAGTTTCAGTGCACCTTCTCTCAGTATAAAAGCTTTTAGATGTTTTATTAGTACTGCTGTTGGCTATTTCAGTTAGTAGTATGTGTTATTTACACCCCAAGGTTGTTCAAGCAAAGGATGTAATTCAATTAAACAAAATAATACTTGATGTTTTGGAATATCCACACCTGTCCCCAGGACCTTTGCCTGAGGTGTCCTTACTTATATTGGCCGGGAGGCTAGGGAGAGAAAAGGGAGATGATTATGTGCAGTTAGGAAATGTTTTAGACATAAATTCTTGGAAAGCCCTGTACCTAGTTTTCAAATTGATAGTACTGTTTTCTTTATAAGCAATGGTTCTTTTTTATGATAAGTATTGAGTTGTCATGAGAAGACATATCTTTTCCAATGTTTTGTGTTTCTAACAGTGTTTCCAGAATGCTGGGAGTATCCTACAGATACTTGGATGATAGCTTTCACAAAGCAAGAAAGTTTGCTAGAGAAGTTTCTCCAGTATGAATAAAGGGACCGCCTCTCCAATTTCTTACAATGAAGTTGTAAACTAGTCTCCTACTGTTTTTTCTTTTCAACTTGGCTTTTTGTTTTATTTTGTTCTGAGTAAACACAAACACTTTTTTATTTCTTTCAAACTGAAGTGCTGAACTCTGTGCTTTTGACTTAAGCTCTAGAGCTGAAATCTTGTTGCTTTTGGATGCCTCTGCTGGGTCCCCCCACCCTTTCCTCCTTCATTAGTGAAGTCAGTCATTTTTTAGAGTCTGCCAAAGATGATGAGGCAAAGCTAGAGTAAGAGGTGCACAAAGATTCTAAGTGTTTTTTCGCTTAAACACAGCACTTGTAAAATATTTGTCATAGAATTCTCAAGTTGGAAAAAAATTGTGTGGAGTTTTTCTTCCCCCCTTGCAGACAGAACGTAAGCCACACTAAATTAGTAAATGTCCGACATGACAGTCTTTAGGAAAAAGAAATACATCAATTTAGACTACCACAAAAAATTTAGACCACCAGCTAGTAATTTTTTAAAAGATATTTTAAATATATTTAATTCTTAAATATATTTAAATAAAATACTTTAAAATATTTTAAAAATTAGGATCCCTATCACTTCTTGAAGCTTTTTTTATACCTCAAAAAAGTTTAAAATTCTACTGTATGTGTTTAATCCAAGAGTTAAAGACATCAGAGATTTACAAAATGAAATCAAGGTCTCTGTTTCCTTATTTTATTTATCTCCCCCCACTGCCCCCACTACCTTGGATATAAATACTCAGTACATTTGTGTTGTATAAGTGCATAGAAAACTGCCTTTTGTGTTATTAGGCTGCAGATTCCAACTCTACTCATAATGTATCTCAGAAAATGGGATGGACAAAGAGACCTTAGAAAATTAAGCAAAGGGTCCAACCCACAGCGTCCTTATAATTCTGAGACCCCAATTTTATGACATTGTGTAAAGAATAAAGTTACCACTTCCTTCAAATCTCACCAAAAAACAAAACAGGACACTCTCATATTGCACATGGAAGCCAGTGGTGGCAAGTCCTTGAAAGAACGGTCTGGTTACAAAGGCATGTAGGCGTAGCGCCTTCTGACAGTGGATTTCCAGATGTAAGGTGTGGCTAGTGTTGTGCACACAGGAAACGTGAGTATAGTGCAATATGAAAGATTTAAGAAATATATGAGGATTTACATACCTCAATGACAGTTGTGTCCTTCAAGAAGTCTGTCAACGTTGGGATGCTGTATGGTTAATCTCGTTTTATGGTTTATTGTTAATCTCACAACAATTGTTGTTATTGTGCTAAGAAATTTGGAATTCTTTTGGGATTATCTTATGGCACTTAACATTTTTTTTATGCTCTTGATTTTTTTGGAAATAGCTGTTAATGAATACATTGGGTGAGAATGTTGGAGTTAAGACTACCTATATGGGTGGAAGAGGGTATGGGGGATATATAGTGATGGAAAAAAATAAAATAAAAATCAGGTGCTATCAGAACATAATGAGAATGATTTTTATGCCTGGATTATACGTTGGCCCAGAAAATAATTAATAAAGGATTTCTCAGAAAAGTTTTGCACAGAGGATCATCAGTGGAATAATGAACCTCTTCTGGGCCGGGGGTGTCGGCTGCTATGATTTTCCCTCAGTGTATGCACATGTATATGGTGTGTGTGTGTGTGTGTGTATACATGGTGCATGTGCATGTGTACATGGTGTGTGTGCACGTATGCATGGTGTGTGTGCATGCGTGTCTTGTGCATCGGTGTCCTATTCTTTTGGCCGTCCTGTTTACTGTGGTCCAGCGTAATGCACAATGCAGCAGCTGCTGTTTCGGGCGAATGCTTCCAGCAGAGTTGTTCAGGGAGCTTTGCTGGATTTCCGGGAGCCAAGGGGAGCCTAAGGTTAAAACTGCTTCTCAGGCCTTTCCAATTGAACTAAAACCTCATGCTATATTGTGCTGTTTACAAAGGTGTGATCTTAATTGATTTTTTCCCTATTTTCTAGTTCTTCAGGCCATAGTATCTTGATCATTTCTTTGATTTTAATTGCCTATCAAAGTTTCCTGGGGTGCAGATTTTCTGCATACAGGCCAGTGGGTGTTTTTACTTATTTTTAGACTTGTTCATCCATTTGTAGATTAGGTACTGCCTGTATAGTAATCTGTGATCAATTTGTATGTCAATTTATCCACGTGCTTGGATAAGTAAGGGGAGCCCTATTATCAGTGCAGGACCCTGTTCATGGTGCTGCAGCCCCTCCAGGAAGCCCTGTCTGACTCAGCACCGACCACCGGCTCGTGCAAAGCCGGGGCTCCTGTTTCTGCAGTTATTTCCATACAGCCAAGTTTAGAGATGGAACAAGGTACTTGGAAGCTGATGCCACTAGGTTTCAGGTCTCTGGGATGCTTATGACCTGGCAGGTAACATGAAATTCATTGTGATGGGGCCCAGTGCTCAGCCAGGATTGATTAAAGTTTATCTGCAGCAGAGATTTTCTTCTTAAATTTCTAATTTTTTCTTTCCCCTAAAAGTTTGACCGTATATATTAGCATATACTTTGTGGAAATGAGTTTCTCTGTGAGGTTTTATTTCTTTGTTACTAAAATGAAATCTAAACGGAACTCCAGGAGGTGAGTCTTTTGTCACTGCCGGGGGAAATGCGTTTCATTTGGTAAGGTCTGAGCAAAGCACTGGACTTGTTAGCAACTATATTAATTTCATAACCTACCATTTATCTAGAGCTCTTTTTCACATGTTTTCATATTCCTTCTTTTCATTCTCCGTCAAAGAAGTTGAGCCAAATGTCTGTCTGCACCATTATATGTCTGTTCAAGCTTAGCTAGTTCTCAGCAAACTTTAAGATTTTGCTTTTAGCATTTGTTTTGTGGTTACTATAACTCTATTATTTTTTCCCATGAAACCAACTCCAGTGACAAACTGGAAAATCTGATGAGTGTTGGATTCCTGGCGTGTGTTGGTTCTGTGATGCCTGCAAAGTAATCCCCTTGAAACTTGCTGTATTTTGTCTTTTTAATAATTGCTCCCAAATCACTTTAGAAGTTCACTATTTGTGTGCAGCTGCGCTTTGAGACATTTGCAATGCTCCCGTATGACTCACTGTAGAGGCCAGAATCGTCTGTCTCCACCGTTCTTGGCGTCCTGTGCTCTAGAAGAGGGGGAAACAATCTCTTTGAGAGAGAGTGAACAGGAACACTGGACTTCTTTTGTCAGACACACTGACACTGGGAGTGGAACCGAACTCTGCTCCTGCCCAGGCCCCTTCCTGCTCTTCTGCTGTGTAATTAGGACCACGTTGGCTCTCTCCGGAGCTGGCAGCCCTTCACCGTTGCCTTTTTCTGCTCGCGACCTTTGCTCTCAGTGACCTTTCCTGGTGTTAGTCCTAGGCCCTCCATTGTGCTGGAGCCGAAGTGGCTCATGTGGAGTTGATTATTTCTCTGCTCACTTGGCCTTTTTGGTGCCATAACTCCCAGTTGCTTCCATTTTCTCCTCTGCTGTTGACGCTCTGCAGAGAAGGGAAGTGCTTTCGCAGGCGGCAGGATCAGTTTGTGCGCCCACCCACCGCCCAGAGGTGGGGGATGGGCTGTGAAATCTGTAGGTGTCAACATTTTTTAAGAAGTTGGTCTGACCGGTCGCATCACTGTGAAGAGCTGCACGGCACAGTGAGGGCTCTGAGCTCTATTAAGAAGAAAATGCTGCAGCTTACTGATGTGGGCCTGGCTGTGTGCTGTCCTGCCACTCTACTTGGAGACGTGCCTCCAACTGCCTCTGAGCTACCAGAGCACACCGAGGGTGCATGGCTGTCGGTTGCACGTGACTGCTTTGAGGGAATCTTCAGTTTCTGAAAGAACTGGGAATAACCCCGAGATCAGTGTGGTCGCCCCCTGTTGGGTGGTGTATGTGTTGCAACGATCTGTGGCGGCACTCGCTTTGCCTCGCCTTTCCTCGCCCTCCTCCTCCCCTACCCACTCGTCCAGTAAAATCGCTGAAGGATGGTGGCCAGCTGTTACTCTCATTTTTCAAGACCCCATGCGGACAGCATGAAGACTGCCACCGATCAAAGGCTCCAGTGATCACGAAGGAGTCAGCGGTTGAGGAATGTGTCTGATGACCCCAAACTGCAGTACTTTGGAAAGATATATGTGTGGGAAATGCAATGACGTTTTGAAACTCATTTCTAAAAAGTCTGTTTGATTCCATCCTGGAATACCATTTTTTTGTCTTTTCCTTTTGTGTTTAATTTTTTTTTTTTATCTGACCCACGTGTAGCTCAGTGGGTTGAGCGTCGTCCTGCAAAACAAAAGGTCACTGGTCAGGGTACATGCGTGGATTATGGGTTTGGTTCCAGATTGGGGGCATGCCAGAGGCAACCAATTGATGTTTCTGTCTCACATCGATGTTTCTCTCCCTCTTTTCCTCCCTTCCCCTCTCTCTAAAAAATAAACAAATAAAATCTAATTTTTAAATATGTTTTAGTAGTATAGACAATGTGGATTTTTCCAAATGAAAAATTGCCACCCTTCAAAGGTGGCGTGTTTTAGAAATGAGCCTGAGGCTCTCTCCTCGGTGGGAGTGTCGGTTCTGTCCGTCTGCCGTTGCCTCCCAGATCGCTCTTCAGCAGTTCAGGCTTCTTCCTGCTTGCCCCCTAGATGTCTTTCTTCGGTCCCCACTTATGTCCCACCCAACTCATCAGCTCCACACCGTAGGATACACTCTCTCCACTGCTCGCCCCCCTCACAACAGCAGCAACAAGCCACCGAAAACCCTGCTGCTTCTTGCGTATTTCCTGTCTTGGGAAACGCACGTCATTCACTCGCTCACGTGCCCGAGTCAGAAGTCTGGGCAGCAGCCTCAATTCCTTTATTAATGGCAAAAGCAGCAGGGAATCAGAGAAGTGGACCGATAATGGATTCCAGAGACGTCTAAGAGATGTATTCTTTCCCAGTCCAAGTCATTCACTGTCCAAATTCTAGTTCTTTTTAAAATATGTCCTTGTCTTCACAAATATTCTTTAATCGTGTAAATGTCCCCGGGATGGTTCAATAGTACAAGTCCCCGTCCTCCTTCCCCACAGCCTTCGAACCCCTCGTCCCCTCCCCAGCCACTCTCCACATCGCAGCGTCCGTGCTGTTTGAAAGGCACAAGTCTGGTCTTGTCCCTTGCCTACTTAAAAGCCCTCAGTACTCCCCTGAAGATAAAAACCCAACCCCACAACCCGACTTTATACTCAGGCTTCCACTCACCTCTGTGACCTTCACTCTCACCACTTACAGTCCTCCTGCTCTTGCTCTACTTTCCAGCCCACATTTCCTCGCCCTCTGCCCCTGATTCTGCACACACACCGTTTCTCCTACTGGGAATACCCCGCTCCCCTTGCTTTTCATCCCTCCCTCCACCCTGCCCCCAAACTTACCCATTTGAGTCACCTAAATGTCTCCTTTGGGTGACTCTTAAATATCCTCCTTTGGAGGATAGCCCTCTATCCTCCAAACCTATGGTAAGTGACCCCTCTGCTTTTCCTGTAGCACCTGCACTTGCCTTATTCTGTTGCTCTCCTATCCCTCCTTCACTTAACTACTTTGATTCCAGAAAACCTTTATTTCCTAAAAGCACTGTCTCTTAGCAAAAACCATTTCCATTGATTCTGATGGAGGCATGACGTGTGGGCCCCAATCCGAGACCATGAAACAGTCTCACAGAAAAATAAATCAATTAAGCAAGAAAAGCAAATTTGTACAGGTGATAAACACTATTTTCAAAGTGAATAAATGCAGTTGGTTCCTAAATATCTTGCAGTGAATTTATTGTGCTAGGCGAAGGAGAAAGAAGACTTGGGGGTGAAGCAGGGCTGGTGAGGAAGTCCTTCCAAGGTGATGGAGAGGCAGGGAATCAACTTTCAAACAGGAAGTCCTCCTGAGATACATAGTTATCGTTCATTCACATCCTGCTTAAAAACACGGTTACGGTTCAGAAAACACCTGTGTGGCGGGATGAAGGCTCGACCCTGGGAGTGCTTCCGAACTGAGGGGAATGCTGCACATGCACCTCAGTGCAAGAGGCAACCAAGGTCAGAGGAAATGCCCACTGCCCGCCTCGCTCGGCGTCTATAGGCAAAGTACCGTGTTTGGGGCTCACCCAACCAGAGCAGGCCATTCAAATTCTTTTGTATTTTCTGACCATATACCACGATGTCATGTAAACTGATGGGTGTATCTTTGCCTGAAGTTGTAATATCAAAGTACTACTTTTTAGTTTCTGATTGGAACCATTGTGATACTGGGCAAAAAGAAGCCATCCAGAAAGTGGAATCATTTTGCGGGAGCCCTAGGGCAAAACGTTTAGCTCTGTGGGATAACTGTGTGTTTGAGTGTCGCCGTCCCTGACGGGACTGGAAGTCTTGGGAAGGCAGATGTCCCGTCTGATCTGTTGGTGGCTGAGTTCCCAGCATGCACAGTGCCCGACACATAGTAGGCACGCACTAAGCGCAGCTTGTGGAATAAAAGGTGAATTCCTCTGCTTCGAACTTTTAATACTTTTTACCCTCTCGTTTGCACTTACTATGCAGGACACTCTTCTTTATTCCAAAGTTAATCATGTTCACACCCTCTTCTCTCGATTAGGCTGCAGTAGCCTCGAATTCAGGAATTAGGACCTCTTCATCTTCCTTATCTCTGTGCCCCTCCCAGGATCATACCCAAAGCTGATGCCCTATTGTAGGGAATTTATCGATTGAATGAATATTTCCTGGGAAAATTAGGATTCTTAGAAGTCTGCAGGAAATATTAGCTGCCTCGCTAAATTGTTCAGCTCCTCAGAATGAAGAAAACTTCGACAGGGGATTCAAAGTTGGGTGTAATTAAGGTCAGGGTAGTTCAGTGGGTTAAAACACCCGTGTTGCATGTTTGACTTCCCTAACTGAAGTTGTGCTGAATTAATCAGTACTTAATCAGAAACTGTTAAGTAGAAATTGTTTTATTTTTTCTTTTGTAGCGACTACAGAAAACATTTTTTTCTCGGCATATTTTGAAAATAAGGGTCAGTTCTCTTAAAGAAGAAAATTACCGTGTCATGAGGAGTAAGATGCCTTTACTTTACAAAAGGAAACTAGAACTATTCTGAAGAACAATGCCAACCCCAAAGCTGAGTTTTTGTTTACAAATTAGTCACAGTTATTCCCTAAGCCTGAAAGAAAACTTGGAGAAAGTTTGATATAGGAGGATCTGGAGGGGATAATTCGGAGACACAGCTTCGATCATCCTTAGGAAACCAAAGGCGTTGCTTCAAAACAAAGAAATGCAATCTAGAAATTCAGGAAAGACTTTTCCCAAAGGATTATTCTGGCAGCAGGTTGAAGAGGGGTTATAAAAGCATTAAGTTCACCACCTGCACAATAAGTTAAATAAATGTTAGGGAAGTATTTCCTCTCTTATTACCTTGAGCTTCCGTTTGCCCGCAGAAGTGCTACTGAGCCTGGGATGGCGTAGAAGTACAGTTTGTTAGAGAAGACAAATCGCCATCTGCGTAGATGTGAAGGGAGGGCTTAAAGAAAGCCCTGTACTTAAGAAATGCCAGCTCTTCTCAAAGAACTTCAGGCCAGGACTCCAGGAGCAGTAGCGGGGGGCACGTGAAAGTAGGGAGCCCTCCAAAATTTTTTCTGCTTGGGGGAGTTGTCCCCTGACTCGTAGATTTCTTGGGGTGTTACGCTTAGCTGTTCTATTTCGTTTTTACTTTTTTCACCCTAGTCTTCCTTCTGGAGAGACTGAACTACCAGATACTTTCTTGGGAGCAAAGTGACCACTAAGCATCTTCTCAGACACTTAAATCAGCCACTCATAGCTGCAGTGAAAATAATAGAATCTTTTTTTTAATATTTTTTAATTTATTTTTAGAAAGGGGAAGGGAAGGAGAAAGAGTGGGAGAGAAACACAAATGTGTGGTTGCCTCTCATGCGCCCCCTACTGGGGACCTGGCCTGCAACCCAGGCATGTGCCCTGACTGGGAATCAAACCAGCAACCTTTTGCTTCACAGGCCCATGCTCAATCCACTGAGCCACACCAGCCTGGGCTGGAAAATAATAGAATCTTGTTGGCTATTAACTTCCTCTGAAGATATGAAGGAGGTAGAACTTCCTCGTGGTCATGTTAATTTCTTCTGAGACCAGTGAATTGGATAAGCCATAACAGTTTTGGTTTTCATGTGGGGAATTGATCAGGTCTTTGCCCAAAGTCTACCAGGAAGGCAAGGCCGAAGCACTTTAAAATCCAACCCCTTGAGTTATTTTACTGTCTCCAGTAGCTTAGGGACATAGAGGTGTGTGTGTGCTTTATGGACAAAAGCATTAACGAAGGGAGAATACAATTTTGAAATGATTGGTAATTTACTATTTTGAATGCCAACAAATATTGCCAAAAGTGTCATCAGTTTTTGCATACAAAGTTTTTAAAGAGAAATACATACTATAAATTAAAATCACACAGTATAACAGTTATCTGTTATCTTACTTTAAAATAAATTTTGGATAAAAATCAGAGATTTTTGTGTCCACGGTACTCTTTTGTAACTGAATGTTCAGGTGGATGAGGTTTGACAAGCGTGGCAGGGACAGTGCCGAGTCTTTCGTTCTTTTTGCATTACTTTTATGTAAACTTAGAATGTTAGAAGAAGCCTTGCCAGATTAGACAGTGAACGTTCCTTTATGACTGATCAAACATTTTAATTAATTGCTCAAATTCATGTTTTATAGGCGTTCTGCATAGCACAGCGTGAGGATTTAAACCAAGATCTAAGCCAGTGTAAGGGTCTAAACAAAGAATTTACGCTGGTGAGTGGGGGCCACTCACACGGTGCTGATGGTGGTTGTCTAGTGTGGGGTTGGAGATATTTGCCATCTTTTTCCTTTTGGAAAACAATTTGACTATATATTTTTAAAGAGTCTTGACAATGTTTGTAGTCCTTGACCCAATAATTCCATTAAAAAAATCTCTCCTAAGGACATAATTAGAATGCTTAAAGATTTATGGACAAAGATGTCCATAGCAACATTATTTGTAATAACAAAAGACATACACCTATGAGGTCTGTCTGGAGAAATCCAACCGTTGTTAATATATGGTTTAGTATATGGTTAATATATGGTTAGTATAGGGCAAAAACGGTTTGTGCAACATTGATGTAACCTGGCAGCCAAGGAGCGTGGACTGGAATGCGCATGTGTAAACAATGATAACTTCACTGTACTAGTCAGTGGGGGTGGTAGGTGCGGTTGAGTGAGCATGTGTGCTGTGTGGCCGTCACATTCAAAACGACTGAGCGAGCAGAGCAACGAATCTGCATCAAATTGTGTGTTAAGCTTGGACATTCCTCCATGGAAACTATTCGGGTGATTCAGAAGGCACAGCTATGGGCAACTGGTGATTGGCAGCTTCATCATGACGGTGTGCCTGCTCATGCATCACATCTCATGCACAGTTTTTTTGTGAAACATCAAAACACCCAGGTGACTGAGCACCTCTGTAGCCAGATTTGGCACCGTGCAACTTCTGACTTTTCCCAAAACTAAGATCATCTTTGCAGGAGAAGAAATTTCAGACCTTTGATGAGATTCAGGAAAATATGATGGGGCAGCTGATGGCGACTGGGAGAACTGTGAGGTCCCAAGGTGCCTACTTTGAAGGGGACTGAGGTGTCATTGTCCTATGTTTAATGTTTCTTGTATCTTCTTCAGTAAATGTCTCTATTTTTCATAGTACATGGCTAGATACTTTCTGGACAGACTGTATATATACAAATATATATATATATCTGTACACACACACACATATATATAAATATAGCCTAACTACCCAAAAGGGAATGGCTAAGTATCTATAGCTATTACAAATTATGTTTATGAATGCTTATAATAAGTAAAATTAATTATTAGATAAATAAATGAAGCAGGAGTTAAAACTATTGCATACATGTTATGGTCACAATTATGTAGAGATACACATATGGAAAGGATTAGGAGGAAAAGCATCAAAATATTGATGTATTATTAGGTGATGGAATTGTTGTGTTTACTTTTTTTGTATATTTAGTCCACATTTTCAGTGCTGAATCTTTTATTTTGTCAGCATTTATAGAGCTATATTAACAACTTTCTACTCATAAAATAACATATTAAATGTAGAATATGTGAAAAACTTGAATATTTTGTTTGAAATATCACCTGGCATTATGTTAATCACATTGAATGCTTAAAAAATATTCTAAGCGAGAAAAACACAGATGTCTAAAAAAAAATGACAGTGTGATTTAAATCAGAATTCTCTTCCATATGGTTGAACGCAGAATTCTGTGTTTAATTTTTGCATGTGAATATTTGGGTGTTGTATGCGCTGGGATAGGGGTCAAACAGCAAGTTATGTGTCAAAGTGATGAGTGGTGGAGTGGGCTGGGGTGCTCTTACCAGAAACCTTTTCTCTGCTGGCCAGTTTCCTAATCAGAAAAGAGGATAAGAGGAGGGTAGGATAACTTTTATGCAGAGGAAATTAGGGCTGTTGTTTCCCTTGTCAAGGTGCTTTTTTATGGGTAAAAAAGGCGACATACCTGTTAAGGCCACTGGTGTGTGTGTAAGAAAAGGGCAGGAGCCTTGTTTAGTTGTAGTAAACTTGACCAAACTAATTGTTCATTTGGTAGAGCAATGCAGGGCATACATACTTACATATAAAGTATAAATGTATAAAATGTACTTATTGCCCTGGCTAGTGTGGCTCAGGGGATTGAGTGCCAGCCTGCAAATCAAAGGGTCACCAGTGTGATTCCCAGTCAGGGCACATGCCTAGGTTGTGGGCCAGGTCTCCAGCAGGGGGCAAAGAAGAGGCAACCACACATTGATGTTTTTCTCCCTCTTTTCTCCCTCCCTTCCCCTCTCTAGAAATAAATAGATAAAATCTTTAAAAAATAAAATCAAATTCACATATTATATATATTTTATGTAATTATATATAGGGGTTATATATATATATGTTTTCTAATAACTTGCTAATCAAACAGCATTAACACTAACATTACTGAGTTTCCTTTTTCAACAAAGAATACTTTTAAAATGACATAGCACTGAGCAGTTTTCCAGTAGTGTTAATGAGTATACGCCGATTTATACACCATCTAACCCTCCTTGTGGTCAGTGGTGTTTATTTGGGAAGCTGACCTAGGTTGCCACTGGTGGCTGTTGAATATAATTTCAAGCTGTCTGACCCGTATACTAATAGAACCCATGGCCTTGTGTTCATTGTCATAGTTCTCTAACAAACGGAGCAAACTTGCCATGGATAAATATAATTATAAACCCAGTCAACAAATATTTAGTAAATGACTGCTATGGTCTTAAGTTCTTTCCAACCCCCCCAAATCAACAGATAGCATGTTGGAGTTCCCATCAAGGTGGCGGATGGGTAAACGTCCCCCAGTCATGTCAGAATGATAGAACAACCGTCATTGAGAACCACCTGAGATCTAGCTGAATGGAAGTCCTACAACTAAGGCTATACAGGAGAAGCCACAATGAGGCCAGTAGGAGGGGCAGAGACACAGAATGGGCTGGTCCCACACCCGTGTGTGGCGGTTAAAATTTGGGAGGGATATCTCAGCTGTGGAAATCCTCCTGAAGCGTGAGGGGTCCCAGCCCCATACCAGGGCCACCAGCCTGGGGTTTCAGTACCAGGGAAAGAAGTTCCCATAAGTTTTGGCTGTGAAAACCAGTGGGGATTGTGGCTGAGTGAGACAGGTTTCTGGAGTCCCAGGGATTCCTCTTAAAGGGCCTGTGCACAGACTTACTTGGACTTGTTCGCTTAGGAGCTCCAATGCTGGGGCAGCAGCATGAGAAGTGCATCAGGGACGTTTGGGGAGGAACTGAATTATCTGGCTTTGGGGTGAGGGCTGGAGGGCCAGCTTTTTCCCAGACAAATGCTGGCAGAGGCCGTTGTTGCTTTGCTAAACCATCCCCCCATGTTGCTGGCATACAGGCACCACATCTGAGTCTCCATCAACCTGGTTAATGCTGTTTACTCTGCCCTGGTGACTCCTTGAGACCCAGACCCACCCAACTTGCAGGACCATGCAAGCTATTTCCAGTGGCTTTTCCATGCAAACAGCCTGTCTTGGCTCATTCTTCAGACTTTCCTAAAATTACTCAAAGGTTCACAGACTCCAAATAAGCAGTAGCTGGCCTCAGTGTGCCCTGTATCTCTTGCTAAGTGGCCCCAGGCCTAGCACTAGCAGTAGTCAGCCTCAGTTCACAGCTTGGCCTCTCCTGGGCACCTTCACCCCAGCACAAGAACCAGCCATCTGCATATTGCTTTGTAGCTCATGCCAGGTGACCTTGGACAGGGCTCAGGTGGCAGCTGATCTTGCCAGCTTCAGACCACACCAGAGCACCACCATGTACCACCTCCAGCAGAGACACACTTAGGGGGCAGGCTCATTGGGCACTAGAGCCCTGCTGAAGTAACTCCTGCTCTGGGGGATGCACAGCAGCTCCTCTGTTAGGGCTGCAGCTACTTCTCTCAGCTCATTGGCCTGGGGTTTAGTGCCTCCCATTGATGTACCAAGAGCAATCAAGGCTCAACCATAACAGGAATGAGGACACAGCTTAAACTGGGGGTGCACTTGGAGTGCCCAGGTTGGGTGACTCGGAAGGCTGTGCCTCAGGGCCTTACCAGAAACACCTGCTACATCAGGCCATCCTATAAGAATGAGAGACCTAGCAGCTCTACCTAATTTATAGCAACAAACACAGGGAGACAGACAAATGAGGAGACAGAGAGACATGTCCCAAACAAATGAACAGAACAAAACTCCAGAAAAAGAACTAGACAAAACAGAGACAAGCAATCTACCAGATGCCCAGTTCAAAACATCAGTTATAAGGATGCCCAATGACCTCAGTGAGAACTTTAACAAAGAGGTAGGAAACAAAAATGGAGTTAGAAAACATAAAAGAGAACCAGTCAGAAGTGGAAGAATGTAGTAACCGAAAGGAATACATTACAGGAATTATAGGAGAGTAGATGAAACAGGATCAAATCAGCAAATTGGAAGTTAAAGAAGCAGAAAACAGCCAATCCAAACAGCCAAAAGAAAAAAGAATCTAAAAAAAATGAGGGTAGTTTAAAGACAACTTCAAGCATGCCAGCATTCTCATCACGGGAGTGCTGGAGAAGAGAGAGAGCAAGGAATTGAAAACCTAGTTGACAAAATAATGATGGAAAGCTTCCCTAACCTGGTGAAGGAAATAGACACGCAAGTCCAGGAAAGCACGGAGAGTCCCAAACAAGATGAACCCCAAGAGGCCCACACCAAGACACATCCTAATCCAAATGCCAAAGGTTAAAGACAAAGACTCTTAAAAACAGCGAGAGAAAAGCAGGTAGTTACTGACAGGGGAGCTCTCATAAGACTGTCAGCTGATCTCGACAGAAACTTTGCAGGCCAGAAGGGATTGGCATGAAACACTCAAAGTGATAAAGAGCAAGGACCTACAGCCCAGTCGACTCTACCCAGCAAAGCTATGATTTACAATTGAAGGACAGATGAAGAGCTTCCCAGACAAGAAAAAGCTAAAGGAGTTCACCCCCACAAAACCAGTATTCCAAGCAATGTTAAAGGGTCTTTTTGAAGAAGAAGGAGAAGAAAAAGATAAAAAATATACAATGGCAATAAATAGGTATCAATGAGCAATTACTTTTAATGCAAATGGATTAAGTGCTCCAATTTGAACACACAGGGTGGTTGAAGGGTTCAGAAAACAAGACCCTTATGCTGCCTACAAGAGACCCACCTCAGATCAAAACACATGCACGGACTGAAAGTAAAGGGATAGAAAAAGATATTTCATGGAAATGAAAACGAAATCATTAAAAAGGTGGGGTAACAATATTTACACTAGACAAAAAACAGATTTTAAAACAAAGGCTATAACGAGAGACAAAGAAGGACCCAGTAATTTCACTCCTGGGCATTTAACTGAAGAAACCCAAAACACTAATTTGAAAAAAAAAATGTGTCTTATATTCATTGCAGCACTATTTACAATAGCCAAGATATGGAAGCAACCTAAGTGTCCACCAGTAGATGGATGGAGAAAGTAGTAGTGCCTGTATACCATGACGTATGACTCAGCCATAAAAAAGAATGAAGTCTTGCATCCGTAATGACAAGGATGGACAGAGAGGCTGTGAAATAAGTGAGTGAAAGAAGGCAGAGAAAGGTAAATGCCAGATGATTTTGTATGTGGAATCTATGCAACAAAATGAATGAACACAGAACAGAAACAGACTCGTGGGGAACATTTTGAGGGTTGCCAGATGGGAGGGCAGTTAGGGCTCTGGGCGAAAAAGGTGAGGGGATTGAGAAGGACAAATTGGTAGTCACAGAACAGTCACGGGGATGTAAAGTACAGCATAGGGAATATAGTCCACAAAATTTTCATAACTATGTTATGGTGCCATAAGGAGACTAGACTTACCAGGGTGATCACTTAGTAAGTTATGTAATGTCTAATTACTATGGTGTATGCCTGAAACTAATATACGTCAACTGTAATAGAAAAATAAACAAACGTTAAATTAAAAATGGACAGTGTGTTATGAGAAACCTAATAGATAGAATGAATAAAGTATATCCCTGTGTGCTAATACTTCTTAGGTCGCAGTAATGAGCTGCGACATTTTAAAGGATGGCTGTAGAGTGACTCAGTCGATCCCGTGCCGGGGTTAAAGTTGACTCAGGAATCTTCCCTCCTGCTTTTCAATAAATAAATACTTGAGGAAAGATTTGGCAAAAGGAAGAAACACTCCTACTTGTCCTCATTCTCTCAGGAAAGTGGCTCCTGTTAGCAAGTTATTTGAATGTTTACTTTGCTTGACTGCTTAGCAGTGGTGTGTCATTTCTTACCTTTGACGCAAATATGAATTCAAATAAACCAAAAAAAAAAAGTTTTCACACAGATGGCCCTTTCTTCCCACGAGTGGGAACCAAAATATCCTCCCTTGTTTTTAAGAAGAGGTCAGCAAGAGAAACTTGAAAAGGCAGCCCGTGAACCGGTAGCCCGTGAGCGGGATGAGGTGGAATCCGCCACCCGTGGGTTCTGGAGTGTGTGGCGCAGAGAAGGAAGCACTTTCAGCTCTGCCGAATCGCTGGATTTGTATCTCTGTACTGAAAACCCCCACACGAACGAGCCTTCCCTGGACCGCTGTTCATCTCCACCAGTTCTCCCTATTCTTCCGCCTTCTTCTGCTGCCCTTTTATAGCGAAAGCCTTGAGTTTTCTGTGCAAGCTTTCTTCGTTCCCTCCCCTCCTGTTCCATTGTGAACCCACTGCCAGGCTTCCCTCCCGCCTCCATCAAAATCCCTCTCATCAGCATCACCAGTGACCTCCCTTATGCCTTCCCCATGGTGTCCCATCTTACTCCGCCTCTCAGAAGTGATTGAGAGAGTCCATGACTCTTCTAGAAATATTTTTAAAATGTTTCTCTCCCCGGCACAACATTCTCCCAGATTCTTCCTATTTCATTGATGACTTCTCAGTCTCCATTGCTCCTTTCTTCCCCGCCGTTCAGTCTACGGAGGCTGGAATGTCCCAAGGCTCCTAGCGGGTCTCTC